>PVKA01029565.1:0-28177 GCA_004027165.1 Ctenomys sociabilis
CTGAGTCTGTCCTAAAAATGAATATGTAAATAAGTATGCATTTATTAAGGCATAAATTGCTGAAAATAAAAACCAATGTAAATGACAAGAAATAATTCTAAAACAGGTACCATAAAAATAACTTATCTAGGAAAAATTTATGACTACTACCAAGTACTGTTAAGCAAATTTTAAATAGAAATGTATTTACAGATTCTCAAAACATCTCTCAGAAAAGTAAAAAAAAATAATAATGATTTTCCAAAGAAAAGCCTAGAGATATATCCACCTTAAGCAAGTACATTTGACATCATTAATTAGTGGGTAAAAGTGACATGTCTCTGATGTCAAATATTTACTATTTCTATAAAAGAATATTACTTCCATGATATTCTTGCCCAAATTGGATTACCTGAATCCTACCGTGAAGAAGCATGAGATGACCCCAAATACAAGGGCTTGTGGGTGCCTTCAGCTGGCCTCCACCCTCTAGAATGTCAATTTTATTGAAAAAAAAAGACTGATATATCTTCTAGTCCTAGGAAACAAGGGGCAGGCGGCCACTAAGTGCAATTCCAGTGCAACTAAAATGGATCCTAGATCCTGACAATGGAACCAATTTTTATAAAAAAAAAAAAAAAAAAACCTCTAGAAAAATGAACAGGAAGCTCAGACATGATCTCCACATTTGATATTAGTGCATCCACTTTATAATTGTGACATTTAATATCTACATCAAGGTTATGTGACAGTCTTTTCTCCTCGAAGATATAGCCCTACATACAGGAAAAGGGTCAGGAGGTCTATAATGTGCACTCAGATGGTTTAGAACTACAGTAGTAATGATAGTAATGGTGATAATAATAGTTTTATCTATAAACAGTAGAAGAGCGAAGAGTGGTTCATCGCTCTAAGTAAATCAAGTAAAGTCCCACCTACCATTACATGCAACAACACATAGAGTTAATCTCATGATCACAAGGATTTTCTTCATTTTCCAAGACCACCATCTGCATTCATGCCTGAAAGTATTCTTCCTATATTTTCACAATTAGCCCCTACCATTTACTTCATCTTCCTCTCTACCTGTCTGTTTGTCTGCCTGCCTACCTATTTATATATCTCTCCTTTTTCTTTCTTTGTACATTAGACAATATCTCACAAATGATTTGTTCACTGCCCTGTTTCTAGCCCAGTGCCTCCAACAGAACAAGATTCCTAAAAGAGAGGATTTACTACCCGGAGGGATTGTGTATGCATGAATTCCCAGCAAAACAGAAGGCAAAGGCAGGAGGGCCACAAGTTCAAGGCCAGCCAACCTGGTCAACTTGGTGAGACCCAGTCTCAAATTTCAAAAGTGAGAGATATGTACTTCATTGTTGGCATGTCTCCAGTTTCATCCTCCAGTGCCACAAGAAAAAAAAAATGTACTTGGATATCACATGCCAGCCACTGACCAAGAATGGGCAATGAAGAGTTCCTTTCTGCCCCACCTCTGTGCTAGCTTTGTAGTTATGAAGGGACTTGTGTCTCTCTGCCTTTACTCTGACTCTCCACTGTATGCCTTTTATAGCACTTTCCAAGCTTGAGAAATGAAGGTCCAAGGCAGCCAAACCCTAACACCTGAGTTTCTCACATGACACAGTGGTTTTTTTTTCCATATGCTGAGATAAGAAACATACATATTGAGATGTTTGATTATTTATGTGTATGTTTCAGGTCTCTAAAGTCCTTTGCTTTGATTCTTTTCCCACCTGTCTCTGCCACAATCCCAGAGGACAAAAAGTCCCTCTTGTATGCAGTAAAGACTCTCCTCTTTGTATTCAATGCACCCGTATCTGAACTCTTATTTTCTCTGAGGTTTTTCTGCCCTGGTATTTACTACTACAATCTAATGACAATATTTTCCAATTTGGGAAGGTCAAAAGTATGTTCACTTTGTTTTGAAATATATTTTCAGTGTATAAACAGAAAAACATTTTCTCTGTGTGTCTGCTCAAAAGTAAAGGGAAAAATAAAAAAAAATTCAGAAAGATGTCTCTTGTGAAGATGCTAAAAAAGAGTTGATCTGAATCTGGAAGAGTTATCACAAGAGGTTTGGAAAGCTATCATTAAGGGGTGGTTTGACAATGGATATCAAACTTATTTTAATTAAGGGAAAAAGTATTTAAAGAAAGACATTATGAATAAATTATCCAAATGTTAGTTTTAATATAGCAGAATAAGAGATATGTAGCAATCAATGGAAAGATATTCCTAACATAATTAGAGGAAAAATTATCTGGGAAAGCAGCAGGTCACAAATGAAATATTACCATTAGCTATTCTTAAGGTTGACACAGGGTGAGGTTGGCAGAGTGATTTGAGAAATGGAGATGATATAATATTCTACACAGTAATAAAATATTGGAATGAAAGAGATAGCGTGTCACCCTTCAGCAAGAAAAACCTTATTAGAATAATGCTTAATATTGATCACTGCCATTTATAAGGGTCTAGAATATGAGAACAGTCCAAAAAAATACAAACAGAAATAATGAAATTGACAAAAATTCTCATCCAATAAGGTGCTAAAATTATATGCTACATGAATACACAAATCAATGAATAAAATTGACTCTCTATTAGAACAAAATGTACTAAACGGTGACCTGATTGCAATATTCAGGGACTGATTGGAGCATTTTCTACATCTGTGGGGATTTTAAAATAGGCCTCAAAAGGGGATTTTGCCATTTGATTTGGAGAACAACTTCTCTATCATCAAAATGATACAATTGTGAGATATGGTGTCATGTAAGTGGTGGGCAGATGTCAGTAAATGATAATGAAAAGAATAGAAAATGATTCGTTATAAATAATTTGGGTTTGGGGATTCAGAATGCATAGAAATACACTAAATTCTCCTCTGTGACTCCCTTTCTGTACTCTTCCTGGTGCAATTAAAAAGGGTTTAGAATCCCAAGCTTAGAAGGCACTTAAGCACATTCACTCCAGAAGTCCTGGAGTTTCTCCATTCTAGTGATTTTGTACAAATCTCCATTCCTCTTGCTCAATTTCTCTTCTATCCCTGCATGTCAAAACTCAGATTGGGATATCTATGGCTTTTCTCCTTTAAAAATAACTAAAGTGAAAAGAAAGTGAAGAAAAGCAAGTTAAGGAGCCCTTGACATTAATACGAAGAGGAGAACGAATCTAACCAAGGAAAGGTGAGAGTCTTCTGCATAAAATGAAGTCAGTATTTTCTCCCCTCCACTCACCTTATGGTGCATCTCTAACTGTCTTTGGGACAAGTGGTGGCAAACCTATGGCAGGAGTGTAGAGGTGTTTGTTATCACTGAAATATCAAAAATGTTCACCATCACTTCTTGGGCCCAACTTATTCCAGGATATCTTAGGCTAATCCATTCACTGGCTCAAGGAAACAATCCATCAAAGACCTCCATGCAAGTCCTACTGTGTACGTTGCTTGGATTAACAAGTGCTGTCAATGTTGATCACATATTAATACAATGGTAATAAATTTCTGTATTAGTTAAGGTGGGGGTAAAAGCAGAAGTCATGATTAAATTTATTATGTAAGCAAAACTGAAGGGAAACACCTGTGAAAGGAAGCAGAAATAAAAGTAAGAGAGCCATGAAAGTCACTCTGACCTCAAGTGAAGAAGACAAAGGAGCCAGAAGGCTGGGTGGACACATCTCAGGTACACAACAGTTTCAAGGAAAATCAGGAAGACTGGAAGCATCCCTTGGCCTAAGTCCTCTGTTAGAAGGAGTCTTTCTATCCCTCAGTCTTCCAAAACCTTCAGTCTTGGCATCTGCCAGTGAGTCATTGGTCCCAAAATAGCCCCAGGTTGCAGAAGCAGCAGGTGACAACCTAAATTAGTGTTCCTCTTAAGACTCACCATGTTCTTCAAGGCAGGAACTTCTGAATCTTTATCTGTGGCACTCTCTGTGCTGGCTACTGTAAGACAAGATGCCTTGAATCTGCACAGAACTTGCCCAATTATCCCATAAGGACACCATGGCAAGAACAGATGTGAATTCACATCTCTGTGACTAACCAGTCACCTCTATCTGCCCCCACTGGATGATTCTGCTTCCCCCTGCTCCCCACCTCCCTGATTAAAACATCCTACGTGAATAATCTCAGCTGCAATTTAGGGCTATTTCTGCTTACTTATTATTGAAACAGGGAAAGAACAGTTCAATCTAACCTCTCAAATACTTAGAAGTACGCTTTGGCAGTCTGTTCTCTTTGATGAATAGCACAGAATTTCTTAACAGCTTGCACAGGATTTGTGACCAGAACTCACACTGCCCCTCATTACGGGGAGCCCTATTCCCCTCACTACTGATTGCATCCAAACTGCTGTTTGCTGCTGTGTGTAACTCATTTCTGGAGAACCGAGCGCAAGCAGTATTTACTTTGTGTGAGTACATTCCTGCTGCTGTCCCCCACCGTACTCTGGTCTTGCCCTTTTCCAACAGTTCTATTGCTACTTCCCGTTGTATCTGTTTAGTGACTGCTGTTGCTTCTATTGCTTGGGTCTCATTTTGGTCCCAATTTGGAGGCTTTACAAATTCACTTGCCTTCAGCATTTCAATTACAAGCAGGAGGTACAAGAGCCAAATTGACAAGCAGGAATGCTACCAGTTTTGTGTTTTTAACAATATGCTTCTAATTCTCTTCCACATCTGACTTCATCATCTGCCCTCTCCACAAAAATAGAGGGCTGGGAAGTTAGCTCAGCAGTCTAAGCTCCTGCCTGGTAAGCATAAGAACCCAGGTTTAATACCCAGTACTGCATGACTTGTGGTCTCTGTGAAGAACTGGTCATTGAAACCAGGCATGGTGGCACATGCCTGTAATACTAGCGCTATGGAGGCTGAGACAGGAGGATCGCTACAAGTCCAAGCTTCAAAGCAAGACACTGTACCAAATAAATAAGTAAAATAAAGAAATGTATTTAAAAATAGTTTATTTTGAAGTTATTTTTGCTCAAGTATCATTCTTATACAGTGAATCAGCTGTTTTCCACAGCAGCTCAGAAGTTTGCTTACGCTATAACCAACATGCACATCACATAACCAAGAAATGAACTACCTCCGTTGCTCCTTCTCCTCAATCTCCTTGTAGATCTTTGTTGCTAGCTCCTCCCCCAGATGAACTAATCACTTCTCTTTTCCAATCACCATATTTTTTGGCTTTTACAAACTAATATGTAAGTGGAAATATGAGTTTCATAATCTTCATAGATGAGTTTCTTTATTTGTATAATGAGGTTCATTTGGGGAACAGGTAATGACAGAAAAGAAAAAAATTATATCTGACAGAAAAAGGTCAACTTCAGTTAATTTATTTCATTTGGTATGCAATCTTTTGTTGCTGTCTGTTATGCTGTGTACTTATTGTTTTCTAATTGTCTTTGTTTGTCATTATTTCATTCTAATACTAATGATATTGCATCACTCTAACACATAAACCTGAGGATTAGAGAGCTTAGGTCAACTACCTGGGATCATAGCTAACTGGTATATAATTTAAATTCAAGACTACAGATTCATAGTCTGAATTTTTCATGCCACTCCTACTTCCATCATAACTTCAGTTTTGGGGCTGGAGAGATGGCTCAGTGGAATAAGTGCTTCCCTGGCAAGCACAAGGCCAGAGTTCAATCCCCAGTTCTGGCAAAAAAAAAAAAAAAAAAAAAAAAAAGTCACATAACTTCAATTTTTTAGAATAAAATCCAAAATAACTTTCTTAATATACTATGTGTCATGGTTTGGGGGTTTTCCAAAGGGAACAATGTAATACAGGACACATCTCATAATATTATTTTATAATGAATCACCCAAAGAATCATACACAAGGAGTGCAGGAAATCTGTCCACACTAAAGACCAAAGAATCCAGCTGAGGGCCCGGATCATAATGTCCTACAGGAGTCCAGGAGAAAACCCTAGAGCTTATAGCAGTGTCTCTCACCAGTCCAACTGGAGGCCTAGAGCCCATTACAAAGTCTCATGCAAGCCTCATTCATGGATCTGTGCTGGAAAGACCCAAAGGTCAGTGGTGGAAGTTGGAAAATATGTGCCAGTAGATGAATGACCTGTGCTAGCAGGCCGAGGGGATGTGAACTGGAGCCAGGAAGCAATGCTCAAGGTAAACACCAGAGCTCCCCTAAAGGTACCATAGTCATCCTCGGCAACAGTGAGGTCCTGTGACAAGCTTCTCCACAAGGCCCAGCAGTGCGCCATCTTCCCCTCTGGAACCAGGAAGCAATGCTCAAGATGAGGACCAGAGCTTCCCCAAAATAAACTGTAGCCGTTCTCCATTGCAGCAAATGTTCTAAGCTCTTCTGAGAAGAGTAGCCAAGCTCTTTGGGAAAGCCAGCACAACAAGGTCACGCAGCACGACATCCCAGGAGAACCAGCAGCTCCCAACAGGCCCAACGGATTCTCCAAACAGCATCAATAACAACATCTCAGCAGCTTCTCCAGCTCTGCTTCTCACGCTGGCGGCAAGAATCTTCAGACGGTTGCCACAGCCACTGTCATGCTAGTCAGTTCATCTGGGCGAAGCAAGTTCACCGCCAGTCAGCTGTCCACTACACTGTATTGGTCTCATTTTCAGTCAACCAACATAGCTCAAAACTGTCATACTTATTTAGAAGCTGGTTTTTTCTACTGTAAGGACTGTAATAAATGAAAATCTGTATACTATTTTGTTTTCTGATGAGATATGGCCTAATATTTTTTATTTTATACTGAAAGCATTCTTGCCATCATTAACAGATCTATTGTCTGTTTATAATATAAAGAACACATGATTTGGACCGCTTTCACTAACTTATTCTGTGTTAACTAATTGTATCAGCACGAGAATAATGAATGCATATTATTGCACATGTTTATTAAAATAGCATAATGATCAACTTTTCAATATTATATTAATTTACCTTTTGAAGTTCCATGTTTAAGTGACATTTTGAAACATCACAGGTAAATATTCAACCCAGAAATTGCATCATAAGCAACATCTTTAAAATAAATATTAACTGGGGCTGAGGAGACAGCTCAGGAGTCTAAGCACCTGCCTGGCAAATGCAAGGACCTGAGTTTGTTCCCCAGCACTGCATGCTGTGCTGGTTCTACCCAACCCTGCCACTAAAACCTGGTATGGTGTCACATGCCTATAGCCCCAACACTGGGAGGCTAAGACAGCAAGGTCACTATGAGTCTGCACTATGAAGTGAGGCCCTGTCCCAAATAAACAAAGAACTATTGACTATAAAATTGAACAAAACTTTTACATAAATAAAAAATAATCTTAAGGGCTGGTGTGTAACTAACTCAGTGGTAGAATATAGGGTTAGGATGCCACAGACATTAAGTTTAACCCCCATAGCAGAAAAGAAGGAAGAAAGGAAGGAAGAAAGGGAGGGAGGGAGGGAGGGAAGAAGGAAGGAAGGAAGGAAGGAAGGAAGGAAGGAAGGAAGGAAGGAAGGAAGGAAGGAAGGAAGGAAGGAAGGAAGGAAGGAAAGGAATTAAATCCACAAAATAGAACACAGATAAACTTTACACCTTCACGGCAATTTCACTTTAAGAATTTATATGACTCTCATTTTTTTCATGTTCATAATCTCTCAGAATTACCTCCTAATTTCTCTGTAAATAGCTTTAAATAAAGCACCTCTGCAATGCTCACCAAAATAGCCCTGACTCTGAAGGTAGGCCTCATTATTTAAATCATAGCTATGCCTTAATTTTTGCCTTGATATTTTTGTAATATAGTTCATGTTTAATCCCATTCTCTGCTTTAATGAAATTTATATTTATTTTTATGATTTAAAATTAAAAAGAAAAACCTTTTGTCATTACTAATTTTGAAACCAAGAATTCTGGAATAAGACAGTGAATTGAAAATATCCACCCACAAACATAGTGGTGTAATCTGAATTTTGCTGTAATTCACAAACTTTGGGGTATAAGGTATAAGATGACTATATAAAAGCAAGCTCTATCCAGTCCAGGTTCACATGCTCCCCTCCTCCTCCACAGGGCCCTCTCCAACTGCTTCAGGCATCAATTAAGCCTTCTAATCTATCCTCGTGATAAATGCAGCCCCTGCAATTAATCCCCAGGCCCACTACTCTGCATAGACACCTTTCAGCTCAAGATTCTGTCCCCTTTTGCTACAGTTCTCTGCCTCACCCAAGTCTGATTTTAAACCCCGTGGTCCTTTGATAGCTTTAGTATTTTCTGGAGAGTAGGGAGCTGAGTGGCCCTCCCTCCCCGCAAACACACATCTTGAGGACCGCAACGCTTTGGCCCGTCACTGCTATAAAGTCCTCTTTCCCTCGTGGGCACTTGGCAGCCTGAGTATCAGGATGGCATAGACGAGGCAGCGTCACCCTCCCCCCAAGACCTCAGCCTCTTTTCCCTTCCAACCTTGAGAACTTAGGGCAAGTCCACTTCAATTCTACTTGCTCTCTAACGCAAGTTCCAAAACTCATCACTCTGCTTGCTCCCTTGGCTTCAGTGTGGGCCCCCAGAGCCACCAACCACCACTAGGCAGGTTTGCCATGTCCGAGCTCTAATTAAGGACACAGTTATAGGAGCTTTTTTGGTGGTGCATGAGATGCAAGCCATCATTTGACTAGCATCTGAGGCATAACCAGAGATAACTACAACCAGAGACAACTACATTTCAGTCCCATGCCAATTCAGCTTCTACTTCGAGGGCCGAGACTCAACAAGGTTGTGACACTAGACACTATGACACCTCCTTTTCCTTCCACAGTTTCTAGAAAGGAAAGAGGCTTGTGTTCACAAAGCTCTCTCTCTGGGTTTCGGTGATTTTCTTTCATCATTATATCTACTAAGGAAATAAATAAAAGGACAAATAATGTCTAATGGAAGGACAAATAAAATTATCTCTACCTGAAAATATTTACACTTTAACTGCTTTTTATCTTATTTTTATAATATATAATGAAACTATCAAGATAAATGATTTACTGCTGGATTCTCCATGTTCCATAAATGTTAGGCCTGTAACAAAAATATAGGTAAAACTTCAAAACTGTAATCTAAGCAATGACTTTCAGTGCCTACTGAAAACTAAACAAATGATTTAAAAGTTCATTTTGTAAATAAAGATTGACATCAGAATTAGAGAAATAAAAATATCAATTCCATTAGATTCTTCTTCTCTCCATCAGATGAAAAATTATTGTTTTTCTGAAATACCATATTTTTTTCATTTTTACATTATTCAAACACCAAGTTATATCTCTGGTGTATTTTCATTATATATATGCCCAAATAGCTTTGTTCTATAACAAATGTCATTCTCAGATTAACAATTGCAGAAGATGAACAAGCAATATTTCCCTCACAGAGATGGTTTCAACATGTTGGTTTTTAATCAAGATTTCTTTATTATTGTATCATGTTTCTTCTATGCTCAAGGTGTCCTCCAATGGGTTACGTGCTTTCTCATAGTCACAGTAAATTTTATCAGTTATATAGAGCAGAAGTGTAACAGTTATGAAAACAAGAAATTGTCTTCGTATTCTTAGCACTTGAGCCCAGCTGACAGTTGGCTGACTTTAATATTCAGGATGCTTCATTTTTCTGCAGTGGTGTCTAAAACTGATCTAATTTGTTCAATATCATTCTACAAGCAGATACATTTTTCTATCATAGAGTCCTAATTGGACAACTGAGTTTGAAATTATAAATAAGATCTATAGAGAAAGCCAAATTGTCATGTCCAGAGAACACTTACGTGTTTGTTGACTGGTGATTTGAGATACGCTATCTCAGCATGAATGCTGGCTCTTATTCAAATAAAGTTAAATATTCTGAAAGGCACCTTTAACATTCATTGGTCCACTTCAATTTCTATTTTTATTAGCATATATTTGCAAAGCATAATAAACACCTTCATCTTTGGGAACTGGTACATCTATCTATCATACCTTGATTATTTTAAACCCACCCTGTCACCCCCTCTACTCCTTTCCCCACAGCCCCTTCCTGTTTGCTAACATCTCGGTTTTATTTTGCTCATTATATTACCAAGTTTTGGGCTCTCGTATTAGAGAAACTGTGTGATGGTGAACCTTCAATGTTTGATTTATTTCACTTAGTGTTACCTGGCTACATATCTTCTGGGTATCTTTCTGAAATAATTAAAATCATCCTATTACAGTGATAAATGTATATTCATGTTTGCAGCACCACAAATTCCATTTGTTAAATTATGGGAGCAACCTATATAACCTCAACAGATGAATAGTGTATATATACACTATATATATATATATATATATATATATATATCAAGATAGATAGATATCTTGTGTATATCAAGATATATATACATATACATATATATATATACACTATTCATACACACGCACATACACGTACAAACAAATAATGGTTATCACTCAGCCATAAAAAATTAAATTTTAGACATTATCTAGAAAATGGATTGACCCTGAAACCATAATTCTAAGTGAAGTTAATCAGATACAGAGATTAAGTGTCGCATGCTTATGATAGCATCTGTCACAATAGTGAAGTCATGGAAGTGACCTCCATGCCAGGAAGAGATGAACGAGTACAGAGAATGCGGTGTGCTTATGCACCAGGGCGTGCTACCCAGCCCTACAGAAAGAGTGAGCACACATTTCTGCAATCCTTCTAGAAGCTTCAAGGGTACCAGGAATTTTAAGGTTTGTTTTTTTTTTTTCACAATTACAAAAAAGTAATATTTGCAGTTGTTGCATTCATTAATCCAAGATAGCTTAACTCTTAGTGGCAATCAATTATTAAAATGTGTTAATGAGCTGGTAAATGCACTCTGTTGAGCAAGCACTTGCTAATGTGAGTGAACTGAGAAGTACAAATTACTCTAATTAAAAATATTAAATAAGATCTCTCCACAAATGTGTACCACAGTGTATAGAAAGACTTGGGCTGGCCAGATAGCTCAGTGGATTAAAGCACCTGCTTAGGAAGACCCAGGGACCAGAGTTTGATCCCCGGCATGCTGTGCCAGCCCTGTCCCCAGGGTATGCTGAGATGGCGATTGAGATTGGGGGTGATGACACACACTTGTAATCCCAATGCTTGGGAAGTTGAAAATAGGAGGATCATTGCAAGTCAGACCTGTGTAGTGAGACCCTGTAGACCCTGTACTACATACATAAAATGAAAAAAGACCTCTTACTTCAGGGGAACCTATATATTTGCCCTTACTTCCTTCACAGTATGTTCAAGACTTTAAAATATGGCATCCAGCAGGTTTCTCTTTCCCTTTCTGTTTCATCACATGGACTTTTTCTCCATGATAAAACAGCTCTCTCCATGAAATGCACATTTGCCCCAGCAGAGAGATTGGAACCACACTGCTTTCTATGTAGATGGCAGAAGTACTCTTTCTTTTGTGGTATCTTCTTGGGGTGCAGTGTCCAACATTTGTGACAAAAAGGTAGAAAAATGAAATTAAGGATGGATTACATATTACTAATTTTAAGCAGGAAATATGTTTTCAAGCATAATGCAAGCCACAAAAACCGCAATAAGTCAGTGAGGCAGTGGTTGTAAGAAAATTGTATTATTATAAAAATAGTAAACTACTTTCAAGTTGCAAATTATGACACAGAAACTTTGAAATATTCTTTATATGCCTATAAAATATTTTTGATCTTATGCCTAGAATTTGTATTCATTTTTATAAAGAAAAAATGTAAATTTGATCCATGTAAAAAATAACTGCAGAAATAGGGGTTAACAGGATAAACCAGACTTAGAGTACAAGGGCAGGAAGAAATGGAAGAGACCTAGGAAAGGTGTCACGCCCCTGGGACATATGCCTGGGAGTGCAGCGTGGGAGGCCCGGACGTAAACAGCTGCAGAAGAGACAGCAAGAACTGAGAGTTGGTATAGGCCGGGGTACGGCCGGGAGTGGGCCCTGCTCAGCACAAGTTTGCTAGCACCCATCCATCTTCCCTGTAGGTAGAATCAGCCCTGAGTTAGTGCTCATCGGCAGTTACTCAAAAACAACAACCAAATTAGCCAAGACACTCAAGAAGAAAACATTAGGAGCAAATTTGTAACTGTGTTTGAAGGAACACACCTTGTGACATTTTTGTAAAACAGTATAATTCTTTCAATTGGGATAGACACATGGTAGAAGGAGACTACCTTGTTTTATTCTTTGCATTAAAATTATTAGGGGCTCAGGGCTGGTGAGATAGCTGAGCAGACTAAATACCTGCTTAGGCAAGTGCTGCAATCGAAGTTTGATCCCCAGAACCACACGCTGCAGCGGCCCTGCCCCTGGGCCTCCTGAGCCAGCACCAAGGCCCATGTGGTGACGCAAGCCTGTAATCCCAACACCGGAGAGGCTGAAAACAGGACGATCACTACAAGTCCGAAATGCATAGTAAGACCCTGTACCGAATACATTTAAAAAAAATTGTCAGTGGTCTCTGTTAAAAAAAAAAACCTAGCAGCATATCATAAGTGTAGTAGGATAGTATCAAAAATGGATGCTTAGTTTTAAATTTATTTGGTATAAAGTTTACCAAAATAACTACTTCCTACTAATTTTTTTGAGTGATGCAAATATAGCTTCTAAAATAACTAATGGTTTTTGCATAAAATTAGTATTTTAACATTTTACCTTTAAGTGACTTAGCATATTTTAAATATTGTAACTCCTCACTAAGAATTAATTTCACATTTTATGTTACCTGTGCATTTTGAAATATAAAATTTTAATTGTCCACTTTTATGCATAATGTAATGGGTAAATAAACCTAACAATACAAGAAATGTTCTTTGGATTGGCCTTATCCATGAGGATCACCATTGGGGAACAGGATACTTGGTTCATAGCTTACTCATTTTGGAAATTTACTTGTATTTTCCCAGTGTCCATCAAGCAAGGTGCTCTGAGCAGGAGATGTAATTGGGAGCGTGAAAGAAAGCCCAGTCTAGCAGACTGAGCTGGGGGAAGCAGAACTGTGCTTGGAATTTGTGAGATGCTTGTGACAGGAAGTGGGGTGGAGATGGAGCCTTAAGAGGGGAGTGGAAAGGGGGAAGTGAAAACGATGCAGAGTCCAAATGTATTTATACCAATTCCTCAAGATGTTTGTAATTATCATGTTTCACAAACACACCAAATAATACATGCATGATGAAACCAAGTGAAGGCAGACATACATATTTATTGTTCTTTCTTTCTTTGCTTTTTTTTTTGCTTTATCAAGGGTTGAACTCAGGACCTTGCACTTGCCAGGCAGAGCTTATGCCACTGAGCTATCTCCCCAGCCCATCTTTCTAAATAAAAGCTTCCCCAACAAAGGAGCAATCAGCTGAATCATTATTTAAATGTTATGAATTCTTTAAATCACAAAAGTATAACTTATTATACAATCAAAGACTATTAAATTCATAAATAAGAAAATCCAATCTTTGCTATGAAGCAAATGTAGAGACATTTATACCATCATTTCTATTTATTCTTCTAGAAAGGCAGGCTAGCAATTTTTGATGGGTAACAGACCAACACTGTATTGTTATAAATTTGGCTCAGGGTGAGAACATGATTCAGGAAAGGGGGCAGACAATAAAAATCTCCAAACACTAAACAAAGAAGTTTCATTTTACAACTTTTAGAAAACTTTAAATTGGTCATTAACTTTTCTGTAGAGTACCCTAGAGTGCTTCATGGCCCAAGGTTGGACTAAGTTAACAAAGTAAGGCTTTGGGCATTTTGAGAAGCTACAGATTAAGCTATTATTATCCAGTGTTTTCAGTGCAACAGGATTATTTTTATATAGCTACATTTATGTCATGTATAAATTGTTTCAAATAAAACTGTGCCCTTAGTAAGTCTTTATCTTATACTTTTGTAACCATCCTTATTGGAAAAATTTAAACAAAGAGAAATCAACATATGGTCTTAAAAATTATCAAGAAATGTATTAAAAATATCAAAATTATCTAAATTCTTTCCAGTCTTGTTATAAATTCTATGTTTCATTTTCTATATTTCTAATAGTTGATACTATAGTTTCCACAATTATCTTCTCTACAATCATCTACAGCTATGATTCTCTATGTTCATTTTTAATGTTTGCTACTTTAAATAATTCAGAGGGGAACATCTTTGTTCATTATACAGAGTCTCTCTATGTAGTTCAGACTCATAGTGATCCTCCTGTCTTAGCCTCTATAGTTCTGGTATCACAGGCATGCGCTGCCATGTCTTGGATTCTGGGGCAGCTGGGAATGCTGTACCTAGGATTGACCTCAGGACCTCACACTTGCCAGGAAAGTACTTAAGCTGCCGAGTCATATCCCTGGCCTGGTAATACACACTTTTGCCTCCAAAGATCCTGACTCAAAATTCCCTTTCCAAGGCAGAACACAGGTAGGCCATCAAAATTCTCTTTCTGTCTAAGAGTTGACTATAAAGAAATTCCTAGAACTAATCTTTCAGAACTTCTGGAAGAAAGCATCGTACAGGAAGAACTCTATACCCATACACTGGAAGAAGGAATGTTGGCCTGAGAAGGGGAGAAAAATCAGAACAGACAGGTTTTGCGGGCTTCACCTACCCAGTGTGTCAGCATTCATTCAGAAGTCTATAAAAAGCCAAGAGTTGATCCAGAGAGGTTCCACATACCAGGACACGAAGGTTTCCACAACCCTGGAGAGGGCAAGAGCTGTATGCCTCTCCCCATATGCCTCTCTTTCTCTGTGTCCTCTGTAATAGTCCTTATAGCAATCTGATAAATATACTGTCTCCCTGCACTGCCCAAGCAAATCAATGAAACCCAACAAGGTGGTTATAGGAACCTCAATTTATAGCACAAAAATCAATAGCACTGAAAAAAACAAGCTAGGGTTTGTGGCTGACACTGGAAACAGGACAGTAGGTTAGGCTTGGTAATAGAGTCCATAGCCTGTGGAACTGGTCACTATCTTCAGATAAGGAAGTATCAGTGGTGAAATTAGAGGTTGTCTGGCTGCTGTCCACTGCAGACAGGATTATTCTCTTCCTGTGTAGGGTCAAATCCATGTGTATCTTGTGTTAGTGTAGAATGACCATAGGAAAAACAGAACAAACACTTTGTTGTTGATATAGTCTCTTTTTTCATTTTTTATTTTGTTTTAAGTTTTATTAATTTTATTGAAAAATAAATAGCAATTTCAAATAAATTTCAAAACTGATTAGTAGGATAGTTTCAATAATTAATACACTGCATATTTTTGTCTTCAAAGAGGTTATTCATACTATAAGATGCAGACACGATATTCTGCCCAAACACTATTAGTAAAAATCTTTCTTCTCATTGACTTAAGACAAAATAGCTATATATCTCTTCCATTTTGTATGTACAGATACAAAATAATCCTTCATTGGTATCCTCTTTTTTATTTAGTTTTTTCAGTGATGGGTATTCCATTGTCTTAAATATTGTAGGTGCATGAATTCAGCAAAATAATCTAGTAAAGTCCAGTAGTCCATAATAGTAGTAGGTTATCTGTGTGACTGGCAATATCAGAGAAGTGTGGCTTGAACCTTTTAAAGCATATTAATATGGCTTTAGTTTTTATACTTTGTTTTTATACTTTTCTGCTGGATGGTTAAGACCAAGCTAAAGCAAGTCCTCAAGAAATGTAACTTTTGTCTCTGACAAGGTCAGTCAAAACCTTGTACCGCAGTTTGTAGGTCCTTTGTCAGTGTCAACCATGTAGATGAGTCACAAGGAACTAGCCTCTAGCTGCCAGCAAAGCTCAACTGTACTATTGTGTGACTCAGTCTTGAAGATACCACAGTGAGTCTCTCTCTAGCTCCAAGATAACCTTTGCTTTGCACAGGTATATAAAATCATATTAAAAGTGTTGGGAACTGCTGCCTCTTGTAGAAAAATAACACTTCAATTACCTATGGTCTGTAGTGAGCCAAGCTTCTAAAAGTGAACTACAGAACCAGTGACAGGAGCAAGGGAGTATGAGGCTATCAGCTGAACATAAAAAAAAAGAAACTCCTTAAAGTGTCAAGTAGTAATAAATAATCAGACTGCCTTATCAAGGTCACACAAAATGATACAATCTGGAAGGCCTGCCAATGTGAAAGTTCCACAATAACACTTAATGTTTTGCCCCACTGTAATGCCACTGGCATCCAATGAGTATCATTATTTCTACCACAATTGGTGTATTTGTATGACATGACTCTGATTACATATAAATAAATAAAAACATAATAAAATGATTCTTTTGTATGCCATAAAATTTTTAATTCTTTGAAAGAAAATTATTAGGTAGAAAAACTGATTCAGAATTCTAGTATAAAAATTCCAAAATCGTCCTCTATTTTATCCCTAGGAGCCCTGTGAATTGCTATCTCCCCAGTAGCCTGCAGATGTGACAAAGGACTCATTCCTTTTTTTTTAATAAAGTTCACACTTAATTTGCTCAATAGTACACTGGGGAACAGCGACTACATTAAAGCAAATAGTACTCATCTTAGCCTGTAGACCATTCTTCCCAATTACTCTAGCACAGATTTGTATTGAGTTTAATGAACAGAAGCTTCTATATATAGCTTTAGTTGTCAGAGCATACACAGACTGCATATGGGCATCTAGAATTACAAGGCAGCCTCAGTCCTCAAGTGCCTTCAATAAAACCCTATCAAGTTTCTCAGCTTCCCCAGAATTCCTGTAATTCTAATGAGCAGACTAATGAAGACTCCTAAATTCTGTTTTCTTTGAGGGCCATACTACCATACTAGGTTCCATAGAACTCGAGTGCCTGTTCATCCTGACCAATACAGTCCTATTGTCTCTGGGTGATTATTAATACTGCCTGTTTGCCTTCAAACATCTGGCCGATAAATGACACGCTTGTCCTTCCTCTAAATGAACCTCACCATCACCCAGGGAGAAAGTCCTACAAGATGGACCTAGAAGTTTGGGAGCCAACATTATCCACACTACACAAAGGAACAAAGAGAAATCCCTTCCATGAATAATGGCTTTAGCTTGTGATCCAGTAAATGAGTTTACACAAAGACTAGGGTATGCATAAAGGAACGAGAAACAATTCCACAGCTATAGACAGGTCTCATGGAGAGTTGCAGTGCCTCCATATGCAGTATAACTGGTGCCCTAATTTTCTTAATGTCACTCCAACCTGCTCCATCCCAATAGCACACATTCCCTGCTGGCACCTCTAATGCTCTGCTGTAATGATGACCCATCCAGCCACTGGATGTTAATTCTGATATGATGACTGCCTCCCCTATTAAATTCTCCAAGAGAACATCACCAATCAACATGAGGGCCTTTCAGGGAAGCAAAGTTTCCCTGTGCGGCCTACTGGCCTTCTTGCCAGCCTCCGCCTTACCACCAAGGCAGGGGGACAACTTGGAAACACACTTGGTTGTATGTTGTGTGAGTGAAAGTGCTGAAGAACCAAAAGCCTAGTTTAATTTGGTCCTGTCTGTAATCCTCTGTCCATATGAACACAGTAGGGACAACTTATTCTTTTAGTTCTTCCCTCACTCTCCTTCCTCTTCTTAATTTCCTCCTTATTCTACCAATGCGTGGGAGGTATCCAGGGGTTCAAACTGTTTCATGTGATCCATGCTCTTTTTTCTTTATGCCACTTGGAGGAGGCATCAGCTACCACGACTTTGAAGCTGGGCTGCGTGATCTAGCCCACCGTAGATGCAGACATCCTGGTAAATATGCTACTCCTTCCTAAGTATCTACCACTATTGTGTTACTGCTATGTGAAACTAAATGCTTTGTTTGCATCCCCCTGGGTCTTTGTGTCATGGTCCCATGATGGAGTCTTATTATTCCCATGACTGGAGAGGCTGTTGCTTGGTTTGATGCTACTTAAACTTGCATATGGGTGGGCAAGGGAAAACCTCCATGTGGTCTTCTCTGGCTCCTTACCAATATTTAGAGCAAGCTCTCTGGCTAAGATGAAAGTGATTTTGCTTTGATTTGTCTTTTTTTTTTTCTCCCTAAAATATGCTCCAGAACTTCTCAAGAGAAATGAATGTTGAGGAATTAAATTTACATAATTTGACATGTTTCCTCCAAATGCCTTTATGATGTCATTAATGTTGCTATCACACATTTTAAATTTTTCAGCTCACGATTTTACAGGTGCTGAAAGGTACCAAGTAGAAGCTGGGTTTTATGATGGAGACAACAAGTGCATGCTTTCCAGGGAGCTCAGATCCTTTTTGTTCTACTGTTCTTTTCACTTATTATCTAAGGAGGACATTTTCCAGAGGGACCTGTGTTGGCTTTGCAACTTAGCATCCAATATGTCTGTTTGATTTACTTTTATCTCCCTTAAATATGCTCCAGAACTTCTCAAGGGAAACGAATGTTGAGGAATTGTATTTAATTGTACTTAATTGTATTTGACTAATTAGGGAGATCTAAACTTCAGATGATAAGAAATAGAAACATCACTAACTGAGTAGCATGCTCAAGCAGGCCACTCCAAGCTTAGGAAAACTGTAAATTTATTTAGGACTTCTGAGCAGGTTGAGTGTACATGAGTATTCCCAGCACCTTCCTGAAATGACAATCAAACACTCTGCAGGGGTGAGGATATCTCCACTTTGAGAATGGACTGGCCTTCATTATGCCTATAGATTAGAAAATGTTCCATAGAACAGAAAAGGATATGGCTTCTTCTGTATAAGCCATATCAAACTATGGTGCAGTTAATCAGTTTGGATAGAACTAATGTTGAAAATGTAAAATTGATGGCCTAGTTCAGCTTACTAGCAAGGCCCATGGTCCGAGCTTAGTTTTATCCTTAATGTCTGTCCTGCAGCTCCACTTGAGGCAGTAAGTTGGTTAAGTGGGCTTCATGGTTCCATGAACTTCTTTGCAGCACATCGGTGTGCTTGGTATTTGACTATTTAGGCAGGCCAAAACTTCAGATGATAAGAAATAGAAACATCACTCTCCGAGGAGCATGCTCTAGCAAGCTACTCCAAGCTTAGGAAAATTAATTGTCAACTTATTTAGGAACTTGCAAACTAGCTGAGAAGCAGATGTTATTAAAAATTAGACCACAGATACTTAAGGTTAAAGAAGTTATAGCATAAAGTAAAGTCAACCAAGTATTCCCAGATCACCACTTGTGAGTATTTCATCACATGCTAGTGACATCTGAGCTCTTGGTGTCACTTATGCTGGCTGTAGAAACCAGCAGCATGCTGCCATGTGTTGTGCTGCTATGTACCTCTTTCCAGTAAAACCAGGTCAAATCAGTGATTCTCCAAGGTTATTGTGCATCAGAAGCATTTTCAAGGTTTTGTTTGTTTCATTACAAGCCCAGATTACTTACAAGGACACCAAACTAGTTTCTGACTCAGTAGGCCAAAAGAAGGCTTGAATTTACATCACTGCTGGTATGGTTGAGCCTATAATAATAGATTAAGTCCCATTAATCAAAACAAGTCTACTATGTAATCGGGATTGTCTCAGTGAAAAATGAGGAAACAAATTTAGGGACTGGAGGTGTCAAATTTATTTCCACGTAATAATTACATGTAATTATCGTGTCTCATATAAATACTTCCATACCATAGCCAGGTACTCATCCTCATCTTACTCTGACACAGAATACTGGAATCACTGTGCATGGAAAACCCTCTCAAAGCAGCAAAATGTCAGCATGCCATTGAGATGGACCACACGCAGAAACTGCTTCCTTATAAAAACAGCTCCCAGCCATTTAACTTGCATTATCAAACCATACCTCTCTCCACATTGCATTTCTTTTTTTCTAAGAACTCTGAAAGTCTACTCTTCTCCTTTTCAAATGAAGATCAAACAAAGCTCATAAACATTCACAAGTGTCCAAATCACTGGTTACGTAATTTTCATCATAGCTAAAATTATTTTACATTGCAGGATATTGTGGGTCTTCTCTTTTCCACCCATAATTTCACCATGTGATCTCTCAGCCAAGTCTTTAAATGTCTATGAATTTAGTTCCTGCAATCATCAGCTGATAGTTCAGTGATTCTCTAGTGTTTCTCTGAACAACAATACACCAGTGCAATAGAAGATATTTAAATTCAAGGGCAGCAAAATGTGCGGCATGAAATTCAACTTCTCCTTTGCCACGCAGGCTAATCATGTCTCAATCTCCATGCAATCAGGATGCAGACACTGTGGACCAAAAGTACTCAGACACGATTTTCTTCCACAAAGGATAAAATCAAATGAATAGATCATAATATACCAAGAAAAATAAGAAGTCATAAAAGTAAAAATCTTTTTCACCTTATGTATTGCTAGTCAAATAGGAAATACCATTTTGTTAGGGGGCTCCAAGTTGAAGATACTAGGCCAAGATGACTAAGGTGGTCACGGTGGAACAGGCCTGACAGAGGACGGACCTTGAAGTGCCTCATCTGATCCAACTCCATCTCAACTACATAGAACTACAAAGAAAAGAATGCAAAAATTAGAAGGTCTTTGGCATGACTGTATGAGCGAAGGAGAAGGCTTGCACTTGTAGGACTTTATTGTGTTTTCTGTTAAAGAAAAAAATAGGAGAAAATGAAATATATGGCACTAAAGAGAAAGTTACGAGAAGCTACTGAAAAGGTTGATTTAATCTTTTTGGATTGAAAATAGTCTTCAGAACAGACTTGGGAGACAATTAAAAATGAAAAAGAAAGAAGTTTGTTAATGGAAAAAGCAAAACTGTGTTTGTCCGTAGGAAATAGGAAAACCTGGCACCTTGGAAGTGAGCACGTGAGCCGAGGAGCTGGAGCCAGGATGCACACATATGCATGCACAGAAGTCGTGCTCGTGCCTGCACCTCTGCATGTCCTGCTACCTTCTGGTCTCACATTCATGAGCTAGTCCACGTTGTTATTTAATTTTAAACATACAAAAGGTGGACATGACACTAAAACAAGCCGAAGGACAGCATCTCTTGGCATAAGCATGGTAAAAAATTGTTCCCTTACTCAGAAAGAATAAGATTTCTGCACAATCCCTACCCTCATCTTAGTGATTTGTGAGGTAATGCTGTCCACCCACCTCTCAAACTTGTTCTATTCTGTGGAAGCTGAAAGACTATGTTGAAATTTTAGTACAGAATAAATGCTGGTTCTTATGATGAAAGTTGCTAAAAACTAAGCTTTCCTTTGGACACCCACTGTACAGTGTAGTGAGTGAGCTTCCCTAAAATTGTATTGTTTACAGCAGCACTTTTATAATGAAAAGTACTGAGATGGAGCACAGTGCAGGGGAATCAGAACCAGGAACCCCAAAATTCTGTACGTATGATGACCTTCAAAGTCACTAAACATGAAATCATCAGGTGTTTACTTACAATTAGCTTACAGTAATCCCCTCACTATTCATAAAGAACCTATGTGACATATTTTTTACATCAGAAATTGAACTCAGGGCCTCACACTTGCCTGACAGGTGCTGTGTGCTGAGCTATGTGAGGTATTTCAAACTATTCACTCTACTTAGACTTGAAAATAGTATGACATGAGTTCAGTGTTCTTTTTTGTTAGTTTTTTGGTTTGCTTATTTTGGTCTTGGGATTTCATTCACATTCTTTACAATGAGCAGATATTTTCAATTATATTTTACTTTTATCTTTACTTTTTACTTTTTTTTATTTTGAGAGAAAGTCTTACTAAGTCACTGAGTTGCTGAGCCTGAGCTCACACTTCTGCTCCTCCTTCATCAAACTCCCAGAGTTCTGGAATTGCAGGAGTATGTAACCATGCTGCAGTGCTAGATATTTTAAGGAATCACAAACAGGTACTTCATGTTTAAGTTTGAGGGAAGTGCTACTTGCTTATTTCAAGTTTCAATTTAAACTGATGGTGACACATTTTATGAGACCACAGAAATCAGACATTCTCTAGTATCTATCTGGATTTTTTTTTTTTTGCCAAACCAGGGATTGAACTCAGGCCTTTGTGCTTGCCAGGGAAATGTTTATTTCAGTGAGCCATATCCCCAGCGTCTTGACTTGGATTTTAACATATATGAAAAATAATAAGTACAAAAAAAGAAGTAAATATTTTCAAAGTATCTACTGTGTAAAAAAAGAGTATAATTGTTCATCTCTTAATGAAACCCTGTTCACTCTTTAGTAGATGATGAAATTTATTGTCACAAATTTCATGTTTGAAAAAGAAACTTCAACCCAATATAAAAAAGAATTATCTGCAAATGAATGTGACTGATGAAATATCACCACATGAAAGGATTACTCTCACCTGGTTTTGTACAGAAGAAAAGCATCAACCCCCTCAATTTATTTACAAGAATCTCTCTCCCTTCTAAGATAAGCTTCTCCAAATTATGTTCAAAAACATTAGAGAAGTAGGAAAGGGATACTTTTTCTCACTATCGAGATTTTGTGTAGCTCTTTTGAAGTCCACTGATTAACAATGTATAAATAGCATAATATAGTAAAGTCTCCTTGAGTAGTAATAATAAGACACATTTGCTCATGAACTTTCCAGCTGACTACCCTCTGCAGCTCATAGGGTTTCAGATTCTCAGTTTTATTCAAATTTCTATGGAATGTTTAAATGACGGACACGCCTGGGCTATTTCAACCAGTTTTCTTAAGCTCCATCTGCCAGGCCATCTGGATTTTGCATTATCGATGTGGCAAATGATTGTGGACTATGACTCTGAAAAAGAGAAGAAAGGAAGAAAGGACAAGAAAATAGTAAATTGTCAAATAAACACAAATGGAAATAAAATTGTTTATGTGCAGGCTTCTATACAAAGAAAAAGTTTGGAAGTGGGAAAGGAAAATACATTTACTGGGCTTTTATTTTTTCTGATCAGTAACATGAATTGCGATGAGCACCTGACCTTTTTCTGTAGGATGTTTAAATGGCAGCTGTTATGGGCGCAGTATACCATTTCCATCAGAAGCTTCTGAGGACAATAGTTTGTTTTGCAAAGGTCATGTTTCTCACATACTTGTGAATGTGTTCAAAAGGATTACTAACCAAGTACTGTATACAAGACTTCCACTAAGAATAAATTATATAACAGCTTTCAAATTAAATGTAAGCCAAGAAGTCTGCAGAGAGTCAAAAAACCTTGAAAATCTATTCCATGGTTCATATTGAATCCTCTTTTTTAGAAACCTAACTAGGGTTAACAAAAACATAGAGACTTATATTAAAAGAGTTATTAATATTATTTTGATATAAAAATGTTATTGAAGTCATGCTGTATCATTTTGATACATGTAGAATTATTTGAATATAAAAACAGGTATCTACTTTTGTCAAAAGAAAGAAAACAAAATGTTTAGCCTTTTCACTGTCCTTCCAACACTAAACCTTATTTCACTCTGGTTGATAATAAACCTCAACACATAGTTTTTGTCAACAATTCTAGAATAAAATGTGTAGATATTCAGGCACAGAACTCATTGAATACAACGGAGACCTTCATTCTAAGTGATATAAGTCAGACGCTGAAGACTAAATGTAGCCCAGTTTCTCTTATATGAGAAGGATAAAATAAAAGTACTTTAAAGTGAAAAGTAAAAGATAGATGATATGGTACAGAGGGATAGAGTTTGTGGTGATAGAAAGTGAATTAGGGAAAAGAGGTACACCAGAAAGGGGTGAAAAAGAAAGAGGAAGCCAAAATATCAAGATGCAACTTGTGTATGTAGCAAGCCATACATACATACATATATATGTGTGTGTGTGTGTGTGTGTGTGTGTGTGTGTGTGTGTGTGTGTGTGTAGTCTTGCAAATGTATATTCATAAAATTTACTCTATGAAGCATAAAATTTGGAATGCTTTAGCAAACATATGCAGTTGTGTAACTACTATGACAATCAACATCTTAATCATGTTTGTGTACTATTTATGGTTTGGCTATCATTTGTTTGCATCCAGCAGGGTTGGTGTGCTGGAAGCTCAGGTGAGGGGAGTAGTTAGAGGTGATGGAAGGTTGAGGAGAGGGAGCCTGTTGGGAAGTGCTTAGCTTCCCCACGCCATCATATGTGGAAGAAATGAACACAGGCATCATGAGATACTGGTTAGAGCCCATTAGAATCACTTGCTTTGTAAAGAGAAAGACTAGTTCATGTGCATTCTCATTGTTTGACACCTCCCTCCACGTGGCTCACAGCAAAACTGAGCAAAAGATAACACTGTGCACTTGGACCTCCCGAAATGCAAGCTAAAGAAATTCTTTGACCTTATACAGCACCTAAATTCGTGCTTTCTTTAATGGCAACAGAAAGCAGACTCTAATCTACCCCTTAAAATTACCTTCCATTCTTTTATACTCAGTTTCCTCTCCACAGTCATTTGACTTACACTTTATTTTTCCTTACTGTTTTACCTTTTCTAGAGTTTTTATACATTGAAACTTTCAATATGTAATTCCCTGGGTCTGGCTTCTTACGGGGCATAATGCTTTTTAGATTCATCAGGGATCTTGCATATATTAATATTCATTCCTCTATGTTGCTATGTACTATTACCCAAGTTGGATACACTACAAATCGCTTACCTACCCAGTGCCTGAAGGTCATTTGGATTATTTCTAGTCTTTTATGTATAATTCACTTATTTTGATGTAAGGCTTTGGTTATTTTACCTATGAGTATGATTGCTACCTTTACAGACATCAGACATTGCAAAAACTGTCAAGGTGTTTTCTGTTGCTTTTTTCCTACTTTGCATTCTCATGACAATTCCAGTCATTCTGACAAGTAAATCAGGAATTGACAGTGATGTGTGTGCTATATATATAATACCAATCAAAATCATAGGATGCAGAATTTCAAAACAAAGGGCCAGAAAGATAGCTCAGAAGAATAAGCGCTTGCCTGGCAAGAGGAAGGGCCTGAGTTATATCCCTGGTTCTGCAAAAAAAAAAAAAAAAAAGAAAGAAAATCAAAACAAGATAATAGCAAAATAAAAACAGTTATTATAGTGCACATTGTTTGTTATCTTCAAAGTATTTGCTTCTGTTTCATTTTTATTATTTGATTTTCCCTGTAACATAAAAAATCCTAGGATTATTCTGTGGAAATTGGAAAATTATTTAAAGTTTTATGAAAATATCATACACTATACTTGATAAAACAATTTTGGGAATGAAAACAATTGCAATGATTCCTGTTCACTGATTTGTCTTTTTCGTTAATTTTATTGAGAAACAAATAATAATGAGACAGTTTCAAAACAGATTAGTATGACAGTTTCAATAATTAATACATTCCATATTATTGTGTTCATAGTGGTTATTCATAGTCCTGTTCACTGATTTCAAGATAAAAGAAATTTGTATGGCTTGGACATAAGAAAAAACATAGACAATTAAATAGAGAGTTGGGAAAGAAACCTACAAATGTACAGTTGACTTTTTACTTGAATAAAAATGTCTTTTCCTGTTTTACAGTTGACTTTTCAGAAGGATGCCAAGAGAATTCAGTAGAGCAAAAGAATGCTTTCATTGTTTGTATATAGACAAACATTGTTTTCATCCTTATCTCAAACTACATACTAGAATGTATTCTATGTGAAATTTTAACTGTTCAATTTGTCCAATTTCTAGAATAACAGAAAAAAATTTTGACTATGGAATAAACAAAGAGTTTTTAATACACACAAAATTGTGAAACATAAGTAAAGGAAAAATCTTGGTTTTCACCAATAATTAAAAACTTTTGGACTTCAAAAGCACCTTAATTAAAAAAACAGCACATAGAGAATTACTTGCCAAAGTAGGCAGAGGTGGTCCCTGGAGGCGAGGTTACGAGGTGGTGCTTCTCCCTCCAGGTGCTGCCTGTCTCCGGCCTGCTGTGGACGATGCAGCTTTTCCCACTGCTTCCATTATATCCCTCTCCACACAAGGACTGACATCCCTGCCACTGGAGCAAGACTCTCCTCCTTTAAGTTGCTGGTATTGGCATTGTGTCTCAGCAATGAGAACTGACTAAGAGAAAAACAGTCTAAACACTGGAGCAACTTTATAAGACATTGAACCTCTGATCCACCCACTCCACTTCTAAGACTTTACCTGAGAGAGATGTGAAAGCATATACCCACACAGAAAAATTTATTATCAGCTTTATCAGTGTTAGCCTAAATTCAGAAAACAATTCAAATGCCTATAAAGTGAAAAGTTAAGCTAATTTCCCCTGCATTAGGAAATTACAGGGTCATTTAAAAAAAAAAGCATGGTTGTTATGTAACTACATTGAAGAATCCTGAAAATGTTTGAAAGAATACTAAACAAAAATGCAAATAGGGGTCGGCAAGACAGCTCGGAGAACTAAATGCCCGCTTAACCAAGTACAATAGCCGGGGTGTGAGCCCCAGCACCACATGCCATGCAGGCCCCACTCTCAGTTGTGCTGAGCCAGCCACGGTCCCGGCATGGTGGCACACACCTGTAATCCCAGTGCTGGGGAACCTGAAAATGGTAATGTCACTACAAGCCCAAGCTGTGAAGCAAGACCCTGTACCCAAAGCATAAAATGCCAAAAAAATGAACAAACATAGTCTAACTATGCTTAATCTTTTTTCAAAAATACAACCTAGCCAATAGTTATTGTAGACAAAGGAATGCTTTTCAGAGAGTAGCTGGAGAATGAGAAACACTTAGAAGGTATAATTGAATTTGCGGCGTGATTCCCATGTTGTATTTCTCAGTGGCCCCATTACCTTTATTCTGCAAGTTTTAATTTTAACTCTGGTTAAGCAATATGAGGGAAGTTCGGGAGCTTCCAAAAAATTTTCTCCATGTCAGTTAAATATTAATAAAAGCCAAAAGGTCAATGGGGCAAGTGATACCTTTTTGGTGTCCAGATATGATCATGGGACAGTAAAATCGGACTGATCATAAGAGGGAGAGTAGCAGCTATATGTCAAGTAAAGATGACATCAGACCACAAAAATAACTTCATTTTAGGTGAAATCCCTGAATTGCTAGATTAGCCAGACCTAGAAATTGTCCTCTATGTCCTTTATTATGAAAGAAATGAACTTCTTTAAAGTTTAAAGGCGTTAACCTGGGGCTGGGGAGATAAGCACTTCCCTGGAAAACTGGCTAGTGCAAGGGCCTGAGTTCAATCCCTGGTTCTGCCAAAAAGAAAAAGAAAAAAGGAAAGAAAAGGAGTTCAACTGGAATGTTTTGAACAAATGCAATTTATTACATCAAATATCATTATAGAATATCTAATACCCTTTGGAACTGTATTTTCCTTCATATTAGTATTGATCTAAACACAAAGTATACTAGTAATGCTTCCTTAAATATTTGGTTTTATAGGAAAGTAGACAATCTTTGGCTTTATGTGTGCCCAGAAGTGGGCTTAACACACATGCAGTGTTGCTAACACACAAAACCCCTCAACCCTAGCTCCCCAGTCTCACATGAATTTGTTTTCTTTTCTTCCTCCCCTCTGCTTCCTTTCATCCAACACATCAGTTTCCCCTTTTATAGACATGGCAGTTACT
Source organism: Ctenomys sociabilis (assembly GCA_004027165.1). Lineage (NCBI taxonomy): Eukaryota > Metazoa > Chordata > Mammalia > Rodentia > Ctenomyidae > Ctenomys > Ctenomys sociabilis. The sequence goes on from PVKA01029565.1 coordinate 27,560, forward strand.
TCTTGAGAGTACAGGAATACTGATTCAAACTGCCTCATGATCTACCCAGAGAATTAGAAATCTATTTTAATGAAGTAAGCACTTTTCCTGAACATAATGGAAGTGCTTAACATGCTTATCATGGTTTTACCACTGTAATGAAGGTCTGTCCCCTTTGATACCAGCCAACCTTAACTTCCTTTGTTTTTTGTCTCAAGGTTGAATAGAGGATGAAGGAGAGACAAGAGAGTGAGACAGAGAGGCAGAGAGAGTGTTATGGTTTGTGTCTATTTGTCCCCCAAAACCTAATGCAGTCATGAGGCAGGAACTTCCAGAGTTTGAGATTAACTCATAATCCACTGGGATTATGGGTGTTAGTACTGCTGAGATTATGGGTGTGAGTGCTACACCCATAGCACCCCGCCTGGGGTGGAGAGCCTGAATGTAACATAAGAGAGACAGACATCCTCTCAGTTGCCAGTGTCCCTGCTACTCCTCCATTTTGCTCCCTTTCTCTTTGCCACCACCATGAAAGGATGCCCTCTGCCTTGGAGCTAGCTGAGTACAGACTGAAAACTCCAGTAACTGTGAGCTAAATACATTTTTCCTTTCTTCATTTTGAGTGTCTAGTATTTGTCC
>PVKA01029566.1:0-28121 GCA_004027165.1 Ctenomys sociabilis
CTAGTGTCATCCTAGCTACTTATTTTGTTCAATTAGAATGTATTATAATAGCATATTAAATAAAAAAAATGATTGCTACATCTGAAGTAGTTAATGATTCTAAGAGGAATCCTTAATACTTAATTTCATATTTTTATACTCATAAAACACTACTACATGTTTTACTTATTAGAGTTCCATATAAAAATAGAAAAAAATTGCAACAAAACTGATAAAGGGGTGCCAGCAAGATAGCTCAGCAGACTAAAGCGCCTGCTTAGGCAAGCTTAGGTAAGCACAGGGACCTTGGTTTGATTCCTGGCACCATATGCGGCACCAGCCCCATCCCCAGGGCAAGCTGAGCTGGCCAGAGTCTGGGCTTAGTGGCGCACACCTGTAATCCCACTGCTGCAGAGGCTGAAAGCAGGAGTGTCACTATAAAGTGAGAGCTGCGTAGTGAGACCCTGTAACAATCAAATACATTAAAAAAGTTAAAAAGTAGCAAAACTATTACTGAACAATCATTGATGGGTAAATATTTTTGTTTAAATATTCAAAAATGAAAGGCCAGGTAGATAGCTCAGTAGAATAAGTGCCTGCCTGGCAAGCGCAAGGTCTTGAGTTCAATCCCCAGTACAACAAAAATGAATAAATAAATAAATATTCAAAAATGAAACTTTATGCTGGAGGTGGGTACATACCTGTAATTGTAGCTACTCAGGTAGCTAAGGAAAGAGAATTCCAAGTTAAAGGCCAGACTGGGCCAACTTACTGAAAACTTGAGTGAAAATATGGGCAGGCCAGATAGCTCAGTGGACTAAAGCACCTGCTTAGGCAGATGCAAGGACCAGGGGTTCCATCCCCTGCCAGTGCTGGGGCCGGGGCCCGGGCCCAGCCCTGTGGCAAGCTTAAAGGAGGTTGAGACTGGGTGTGGTAGCACACACACCTGTAATCCCAGCACTTGGGATACTGAAAAACAGGAAGGATCACTACAGACTGATCTGTGTAGTAAGATAAGAACCTGTAGACCCTGTACTAAATACAGTAAAAATATCCCTCTAAAAATAAAAACAAATGTGAAAATAAAAGGATCTGGGGGCTGCGGAAATTGCTCAGCAGCATACCTGTCTGCCTAGCAAGCACAATGTCCTGAGTTCTATCCCCAGTACAAAAAAAAAGGGGGGGATGGAGATTATATTTCAATTATAGGGCATCTTGCTAGGTATGTGCAAAACCCTTCAGTTAAACTCCAGTACCACCAAAAAATGTGCGCACACACACATACACATATAATTTTCACTTACCTGTTCAAGAAATCTCATTAGGATTATACCATAAGGACTAATAAAGAATAAGAACATTATAATAGAATAGAACAAGTGTTTTAGCCAGGGACAGTGGTACGCATCTGTAATTTCAGCACTTGGGAGGCTGAGGTAGGAAAATTGCCATGAGCTCAAGTCCAGCCCATACTATATATCTGTCCAACTTGAACTACATAGCAACAACAACAAAAAGAATTACTTTGAACACTTAAACCATAGTAATTAAAACAGCAGTCTTTGAGATTTGTCTCACAATTACTGCTATGATATTCACTGTCACAAAATGATTTTTCTACCTCTAAAATCTTGCATACCAAGAAAATGAAAAATTGGCAAAATAACAAAAACTGTAAGAAAATATAAGAGTAACATTTATTCAACATAATAATATGATGCTCTCTGCTTCTTTCACAGTTAACAGTCCCAAAAATCTAAAATTCTTACCTTTGGCATCTCGTAACAGAGACTGCCGACCAACACCTAGTAAGGTCTGTACCCCAGGAACACTCTGAGGAATCTCCTTATCTAGCAAAGGACCAATTCTCTCACAAATTTTAAGGAGGTAGTCTGGAGGAATGTGTGCATTGGCTGCTACCTAAAATGCAAAAATATAAGGAAAGAAACATGTGGATTAAAAGTAAGTTCATTACTTAAGTGTTCAGTTTTGGAGTAAAGCTAAATTTTAATATACAAAATTAGGGGAAAAAAACATCATTTAATACATACCCAAATTTAAGAGGAATGGTCACAAAGTAAGCAAATGTATTTTTTTTTAATTTTTATTTTTTTAGTACAACCAGGGATTGAACTCAAGTCCTTGCACTTGCCAGGGAAGTGCTTATTCATTGAGCCATCTCCCCAGCCCTTAAAATAAGCATATTTAAAAGATATAATACATTGAAATATTATAGTATTTTATATACTATGTTTTGATCTAATTATTCTGTGCTATTAGTTTTATAAAATATGTATTATTAAATCAGAAAAAGTAACCATACCCAAAATCAATGGAAAAAAATATACAAAGATGGATGAACTCTATTTTACCTGAATTTAATGTTAATTATGAAGTAATAAAGAATCTGAAGATGTAAATTCTAGGGCTGGCCAAATAGCTCAGTGGATTAAAGTGCCTGGAATCAGGCCCAGTTGATAAAATAAAAACTGAGCTTTTTTTTAACCTAAACTCAAATCATTGATGTGTTTCATAAATACCTAAGTATTAAAAAAAAAAAAAAAAGAGAAAGAAGGGGCTGGGGAGATCGCTCAGTGGAATAAGCACTTCGCTGGCATGGGCCGGAGTTCAATCCCAGGTTCCGCCAAAAAAAAGAGAGAAAACTAGTGTTGTGGTTTGTGTCTAAAAGTCCCCACTCAAAGCCTCATGCAGGCATTGGGCCAAGCTTCCAGAATTGTAATTAGTTCATGACCCAATGCTGAGATTATGGGTGTGAATGCGGCTTGGATTTTTCTTTGTTAATGCCTTTGGTATACCTCTCATTACATAGCTCGGTCTCACAGAGATCTTCAGTCTCATAGAGATCTTCATGTTTTTAGCTTCCCCAGCACTGGGATTAAGGTAGTGCTCCACCAAGCCCAGACTCAGTGGCCAGCTACAGGGCATAGCATACTGCTGACATTATGAGGTAAGTGCTACACCTACCTTGGAGCACACAGGCTGAGTGTGGGGAAGGTAAAGAAGCTTGTTAGCTGCCAAAGCTGCTGCTCCTCCCTTTGCCCTCTGCTGCCCTCTACCACATGCCACTCTGCCCTGAAGCCAGCCCAGTCTGGACTGAAACCTGCACAAAGTGTGAGCTTTATTTTATTTTATTTTTTTGTATTTTAGGTAAGGGTCTACAGGGTGCTCAGGGTCTCACTACTAGATCGCACTCGTAGTGATACACCTGTTTACAGCCTCCCAAGAGCTGGAATTATAGGTGCAAGCCATCACACCGCACCCAGGCCCAGGGATCTGGCCCCTGTGCACGCTTGCAGGCGCTTTAATCTGCTGAGCTATTTGGCAGGCCCTGTGAGCTTTAAATAAACTTTTCCTGACTATAGAAATGGGTGGAGAGATCATGCGGTTTCCTAGCCTGGAGCTGAGGTGTTTTGAGCCCTGCAACAGCCCTGACTGCAGTTCAGGTAAGAACAGCCAAAAATGGAGGTTCGCCAGGGTTCCAGACATGAGAATGGAGGGAACCCTGGTGGGGGGAAGCGCCTTGGGACCCTCTGCAGGAAGGAAAGCCAGTGAGTCCAGAAGCAGGACAGTAGGCCTGAGAGTGAGTGACTGTTAAAGGCCAGCATTCCAGGCCCTGTTGAAAGGGACAGGAAGGAACTGTGCCTTGGGTCCCAGGAAGAAGACTCAGCCTAGCCTCAGTTGACAATATCCTTGCCCTCTGGCCCTGCCCACTCTGACTGTAGCTCAGCCTGTGACCTCAACTCCTTGCCCCATCTACTCCTGAAGCAAACAGGAAGGCCAAAGGTCAAGGATGTGCTGGAAGAGCTATCGAAAACATCTCAGAGACCCCCCCCTCTGCCTAAGTGAAGGACTGGGATTCTAATCAGCCTCTCACCAGGAGAACAAAGGAATTCTCTTTTCTCCCAAACAGTACATCACTGAAAAGTCTTAAAGACAAATGTTAAAAAAAGAAACCTTTCCTTCCTTAATTTTGAGTATTGGTATTTTGTTCCAGCAGCAATAGAACAGTAACTGAGACATACAGTATTAACAATCCTTAGAACAGCCACTTTCTCATGTTGACATAGGTACTAAAATCATTTAGAATGCCATTTAATGTTTTATCATAAATATGCATATGCCTACCATCAATCACAACAAGCATACATCAACAAGTTAACAACAATACAACATAAAATAAGTTTGTAAATCATCACTCGTGGTCTCTATGACAGAAGACATGTTTTGTTCACTGCAATATTCCTAGCACTCAGAAAAGTGCCAGAATAAAGCAATAATAAATATTTATGCAATAAATCAATGAAAAATGAATTAATGAATAAAAATCAAGGTAAAGTCTAACTGCAATAATGTTATAGGGAGACCTAGTGAAATAATTTCAGATTCTCTTTTCAGGATGGCTTTTTCTAAGGAAATACAGATCAAAGAAGTAATACAGGGGCCAGGGAGATGGCTCAGTAGAGTAAGCGCTTCCCTGGCAAGCGTAAGGGCCTGAGTTCAATCCCTGGTTCCGCAAAAAAAAAAAAAAAAGAATACATATTTTTGTTCAAAATTCTGCAAATATGTCATTCCATGGTGAGGATTCATTTCATCATCTAAGAGTTATTCACTAGTTATAAAACCCTAACTACCTTAGAAACACAATGTATAGAGAACATGCATTCCAGAAAATGGTAGTTCTCTAATTGGAACTAAAATTTATCTTATAGAAAATATATCAGAATTAATTACAAACTGACATGTTTCCCAAAATTATTTCACTCTACAGAAACTATGATGTTTGACTTCAACTAATTTATATAAAAATGTTTGTCAGCTGGATGTGGTGGCACATGCCTATAATCCCAACATGGGGAGTTCGTGGCCAGCCTGGTCTACACAAGTGAGACTGTGTCTCAAAAAATGTTTGTAGGGACGAGAATAATGCTCAGGCTCCAAGCACAAGTTCCTAAATTCAATTCCCAGCACCAAAAATTTGTCAACTCAGTAATAATTTATGAACACAAAATCATGAATGATGGGGCCGAGTGTGGTGAGGCATGCCTGTAATCCCAGCACTTGGGAGGCTGAGGCAGGAGGATTGTTGAGTTAGAGACCAGCCTGAACTACAAAGTGAGTTTAAGGCCAGCCTGAACTGCATACTGAGACCCTGTCTCAAAAAGACAAAAAAATCATAAATGGTGAAAATAAAAGTGTATATTCAGCAATTAAAACAAAGCCTCTCTTCATAAATTCTCCCACTTGAATAGGTATACAATCAACTAGTAAACAAATTTTATGAGTTTAATATTTCCCTTTGCCAACATAAAATTGCTCACTTTCTAAGAAGTCCATTCAAAAATTCTTATAAAAAATCAATAAATTTAATTATAGTACTAGAGAGAAATAGGTTCTTTCAAAACAATACCAGTAACAATTTTTTTAGTGAAAACATGTTAGCTTCTCCTTTAATCATTAACAGGTTTCCAGACTCAATCAGCAGCTCTGATGATGTTTGTTTTATGTCAAATTTTAGGTCTTACAAGTTGTAGTTAATGTGTACTTTAACCCATTTATTTTTTATTAAAGTTGGAAATTTTTAAAGTTAGTCATATGAACTGAATAGGTCTCAACTTTTAATATCTTACAAAATTTATGCCTTAATATTATAAACAATTTATCCAATTAAACCCATTTGAACTTCAGTCATTTAGCATTTCTCTCTGAAATATAATGGTTGGCTTAATACCAATGAGTGGTGTGAGTCTGCAGAAAAAAATATTTCCCAAAGCTACCTGAGCAGTGGCATAAGCGTGTGATCCTAGCTCTACAGGAGGCTGGTACAGAAGGATACCAAGTTGAAGGTCAACCTGGGCACCAACTTAGGGCAATGCTACCTTAAAAATAAACAATGAGTTGGAGATGTACTCAAGTGGTACAACACTCATCAAGCAAGAAAAGCATGAGGCTCTGAATTCAAAGTCCAGCATCACAAAAAAAAGAGAAATAAAAAAAATTCTTTAAAAACAAAGCTTGACAGCAGGCATAGTGGTATAATTCTGGCACTTGAGAGGTTGATACATGATCACACTGTGAGTTCGAAGCCAGCTTCAGCTACATAAAAAATTCAAGGTCAGACTGAACTACATAGAAAGGCCCTGTCAAACAAGACAAAACATAAAAAAAGAGACAGTCAGTGAGCTGGGTGTGGTAACACATAGCTAAAATCCCAGTTCAAATCCCAGCTCCCAGCATTCAGGAGGCTGAAGAAAGAGGGCCTTCACAAGTTAAGACCATGGAAATGAAAAAGTAACATTGCCATAGGACAATGTGAACAGAGACTATGCCAATCAAAATTAGGGGACAGAATATTAAGAAAATCTTTTTGTTTCTTAATAAGCAACCACTTGTTAAATTAAATATGTATAAGATATATTTTATTTTAAAAAATAGTTATCCATTGGTTGAAGTATTTTTACAACTTTATAATGAAAAGCACTGGATAGCCAATAGCAATCCTTACAGGACAATAGTGGAAGTCTTTGTGAATATTTATTTTTATGTATTTAGTATAAGGTCTCACCACACGGATCAAACTCCTAGTATTCTCCTGGTTTTAGCCTCCAAAGAGCTGAGGTTGCAAGGCATAGGCCATCATGTTCTCAGTGGCCCTCTCAATGCACCCTGGGGACAGGGGTGGGGTGGGGTGGGGTGGGGTGGGGTCAGACCATCCTGTGTCTGCCTTAGCAGGGGCTTTAATCCACTGAGCTATCTGACTGGCCATCTGTGACTATTTGAAGTGTGCAGGCTACATCATATGCAGAATGCCCACTTATAAAAATGCTGTATTGACTACCCTTCTATTTATTATCCTATAAAAATTTAAAAGAAAACAAAAATAAGCCAGGTGTGGTAGAGCATACCTATAATCCTAGCTCTTGAGAAGCTGGGCCAGAGGATTATTGCAAGGTTCAAGACCAGCCCAGGCTACAAAGTAAACTCAAGGCCAGCCTGAGCTGCATATTGAGACTGGTCTCAAAAAGACAAATAAGAAATGATTAAACACAAAATTTAAGGATATACCACAAACTTCTGTGTTACCCTATATATCTCCCAGGTATTTTTTTTTTTGTCTCTTTAGAGACAGGGTCTCACTATGCAGTTCAGGCTGGCCTTAAGCTCACTTTGTAGCTCACGCTGGCCTCAAACTCACAACAATCCTCCTGCCTCAGCCTCCCAAGTGCTGGGATTACAGGCCTATGACACCATGCCTGGCTTTATTTTTGTCTCCCAGGTATTAAATTATATAATCTCAGAATAGGAAAGAGCCTATTGAGCAACCATCCTAACTCCCAAGTTTTACAGAAGGGCAAACAGATCCAAAGAAGAAAGGTGTAATTTGTAATTACTACAATGAATAATCTAGCACTCTGCCCACTCTGTTTTCTACTGTCCTACAAAAGCAGTCAAAAAATTGTAAAGTTAGAGAAAATTAACAAAGTTTGCAACAGAATGAAAACTATAAATCTGAATAAACTGAAATAAATGAACTCTAGATTATAAACTTTTTTGATAGGACTTGCTGACTTGAAGCACAATTCTCACCAGGTGTGATAGCACACTGGTAATTCCAAGGACACAGGAGGCTGAGACAAAAGGATCACCAGTTTAAGGCCAGCCTGGGCTACAGAGTGAGTTCAAGGTCACCCTGAACTACACAGTAAAGTAAAACTGTCTGAATAAGAAAGGAGCCAGGTATGTTGGCACACACCTGTAATCCCAGCACTTTTGAGGCTGAGGCAGGAGTATTGTTGCCGAGTTTGAGGCCAGCCTGGGCTACAAAGTGAGATCAAGGCCAGCCTGAACTTCATAGCAAGACCTTATCTCAAAAAAGATGAAAGGAAAAAAGAGAGCAAATGTAACAACTTAAGTACAGAACTTCAGAATCAGAACAAGTGAGAAAAACCAGAGTTCACTGGGCTGATCCTACTTATCAAAATTAATGAAAAGGAAACCAGCTGGTCACTGAATAAAAAAGGCAAAAGATAGCTAATCTTGCCTCTTTTGCTCTCTCCCTTGTTTCTGAGCTCTTCCACCCCATGTTACCCCTCTGCCATGTTATGTGCCAGCCTCCTTTAGATCCTATAGATTATAAACTGAAACCTCCCCCAAAGTGTGAACTAAAGAAACCTTTCCTCAGGTAGATAGATAGATAGATAGATAGATAGATAGATAGATAGATAGATAGATAGATAGACAGACAGATAGATAGATATAGATAGATAAGATAGATGTGATAACTGTATCAGGAGGCCAGAACTGCATTCAGATACTGGGAATATTTTCACATGCAATGACATAATTTTTAACCCAGGCCTTTAAAAATAATAACATTAGAGAAGTACATCTAAAAACTATAGCGTAAACCAGACGTGGTGGCACATGCCTGTAATCCAGCACTCTGGGAGGCTGAGGCACAAGGATGAAAAGTTTGAGCCAAGCATGGGCAAGTCCATGGTTTCTAGAGCCCTGTCTCAAAAATAATTTTAAAAAGGCAGGGACCCACTGCTCAATGCAAAGGCCCTAGTGCAGTGGGGGTAAACCTGTGGTACTGCAGTGGGCTATTTGTACCACTGGAAGTTGAGTCTAAAAGATTTGCTATGAGTGCCCTAGGAGATTCAATCTGTAGTACAACAAGAATTTTAAAAATATAATAGTATTTTGTCTGTTTCCTAAATAAAACCATAGCTACAAAGGGTAAAATGGAAATTCAGACTAAGAGCATGTGCTAAAGGAAAATGAAAACACCCTAGTATTTTTAAGTTTTTCTAAAAAGAATGATGGAAGAAACACAAAAGCTAACATAAAGCAGATTCTGAAAAACAGCAAGGTAATGAGACAGGGTTGGGGGAGAAGAAGAGGGAGACAGTAGTACAAACTAGGTACTTCAAAATCTAAAAGCTTGGATTATGCAGGCTTTAATATTATTACCTGTTACTGTTTTTTGGCAGTGTAATATACTAAAAAAACTTTGATTTGAATTGTTTTAGTATCCTCCTGTTTCCCTTCTTGAGGGTGGGGGAGGTTGAGACAGGGTCTCACAATGTGTTCCAGGCTGGCCTCCAATTTGCAGCGATCATCCAGGCTGGGATTACAGGCATAGAACACCGCACTGGGCGCTCTTCCAGTCTCTACTATGTGACCTTGGGCAAAACTACTCAGGCTGTCTGAGCGCAAGCTTTGTGTCACTAATTTTGTTTTGATTTTGTTTTTAAAAGGGAAGATGGAAAGAAAACATCCAGAGTTATCTCTGGATTATTTTTTGGATTTTGAAAGAAAGAAATTAAAAATTCTCAAACGAGATATATGTCAGCGGTGGGCTGCTTGTCTAGTATACAGAGTTTAAGGTTTAGTAACACAATAGAAAAACTATAAATGCTATAAAAAAAAAAGGCCCAAATAGAGGGCCAGTCAGACAGCTCAGCAGACTGAAGTGCCTATTTAGACAGACAGTGGGACTGGGGTTCCATCTGAGAGTGCTATGCCAGCCCCACCCCCGGGGCATGCTGAGACAGTGACTGAGACTGGGCATACTCGCACACCCTGTAATCCCAGTGCTTGGGAGGCTGAAAACGTAAGGATTACTACAAGTCCAATCTGTGTAGTGAGACCCTGTAGACCCTGTATTACATACATAAAAATGGTTTGGAATAAAATACAAAAAATTAACTATTTCTTTTCTTCTTAAAAATAAAATTTTCAATAAAATATAAATGTTAACATAACTGGATATAATGATGTACATCTGTAGTCCCGACTGCACATGGGAGGCTGACGTGACATCACTAGACTTTAGGAAACTTTGATACTCACCTGGGTGATAGAAGAGTCCGTTGCAAAATAGTAACAATAATAATATACATATAAATGTCCACAGTAATATGATAATGTACCTTTACAATGTAAGTACTAGGTTTTATTATTTGCTGAATTGGAAGAAGGGAAAAATTGGGCAGAAATTGCAAAATAAGGCGCTGGAGAGACAGCTCAGTGGTCTCCTCAGTACCTGCCTGGCAAGCTCAAGGACACAAACCACATGTCTTGTGGGGCGCTGAAACCGGGCATGGTGACACACGCTTGTAATCCCAGCACTGGGGAGACTGAGACAGGATGATCACTAGAATTTGAGTTCTAGCTGCCAGCTGAGTCCCAGCTGCATAGTGACAGCCAATACCAAATAAATAAATATTTTCTAGGGGCTGGGGAGATGGCTCAGTAAAATAAGCGCTTCCCTGGCAAGCGCAAGGGCCTGAGTTCAATCCCCGGTTCTGCAAAAAAAAAAGAATAAATAAATATTTTCTAAATGCTTTAAGAATGGCAAAAAGGCAGCTGTTTCTCTACTCATATCACTAGTTAGCAGGGTAAGCTACAAAGCAGTAAGACATCCTGTCAGTTTCTTTGAAAATGTTAATGATTATTCCCAGCATTGCTTTTTCTTTTTATTAGTTTAAGATTTCCTCAAGGAGATGGCCAGAGCAATCTCCTAGGATTGTCTTTTGTACAATACACAGCCTCAATGAAGTTCTAAAATTACTCTGACCCTGAGGGCAGATGATATCAAGGGAAGGACAGGGGACCCACCCACATTCTCTAAAAGTTGAGTAGAAAAAGACCTAACAAAAGAATTTACCCACATTCAGGAGGCTGCAGCAGAAAAACTGTTGAGTTCTGAGACCAGGCTGAGCTACAAAGTAAGCTCAAAGCCAGTTTGAACTGCATAATGAGAGCCTGTCTCAAAAAGGCTTAAAAGAAAAGAATTTAGCACTAGCTTGTCAACTTTAAACAAGCCCATAGATAGGTAGATAGACAGACAGACATATATAATTAAATGATTCTTTTTTTTTTTTTTTGGGGGGGGGCAGAACGGTGGATTGAACTCAGGTCCTTGCGCTTGCCAGGGAAACCCTTATTGCACTGAGCCATCTCCCCAGGCCCTAACTTCTGTTACAATCATTTAATTAGGGGCTGGGGAGATGGCTCAGTGGAATAAGGACTTCCCTGGCAAGTGCAAGGACCTGAGTTCAATCCACAGTTCCTGGGGAAAAAAGAAAATAAAACAACAAAAGTTAGAAAAATTACTTAAGGTCACCTAACCACAAAGCACTATTGTAGATGGTAAAGGACAGGAGAAAACATCATCAACAACATAACAAAGAAAATAATTGTCAATAATACAATGATTGTACATGCCTGACATTCCCAGAAATACGAAAACTGAGTCAGGAAGATCTAAAATCTAAGCCCAGAGCTTGGGAAACTTACTTAGTAAGAGCCTGTCTCAAAAACAAATTGAAAACTGAAGGAGATATAACTCAGTGTGAAGGTTCAACCTCCAGTGTGGAAAATAGTAATAATAAACAAAATAAATTCAGAGTAATATCATCCAGAAATCCTTGAAATGAAACTTCTGAAAGAATTAAAATACATCTTTTTCTTCTTAAAAAAGAGTAAATATTGGGGCCAGAGAGACGGCTCAATAGGATTAAGTGCTTGCCTGACAAGCTCAGGGGCCTGAGTTCAATCCCTGGTCTAACCCCCCCAAAAAAGAGTACATGTTACACTAAAAGGCATATTGAATTATTTTCCTGGCATGCATACAAATGCAAATAACATATCTCTTGAAATTCATTCATTTTCTTGTTTTCACCAACAAAAACACCATTCCAAACACTAATTTTGGGTTCAATTCTGATGTTCACAATAAATATCCTTTTATACTATTAATACGCCATTTATAAAATATTTAAGAAAATTAGAAGGTAATAATTAGCTAAGAAAAATATAAATCCTATCGTCAGTTTTCCACATTTCCATGCTTTCCATTCAGCCTCAGTCCTAATTTCTGTTATTTTTGAGACTGACTTTCACTATGCTGTTCAGGAATAGAATTTACTACATAGCCCAAGCTGACCTTGAACTTTGGCAATCCTCCTGCCTCAGCCTCCAGAGTACTAGTGTTACAGGTGTGTGCCACCATACCCAGCTGCATTCGTAATTTTAAAGGACAATAACCAATTCATTTGCACAGGATTTTACAATTAATGAGTTCTTTCAAATGTAATCCATTTGATTAACACAGAAAACTTGTGAAACAGGTAGGAATTTTTTTCTGTATAAATGAAAATACTATCTGGGAGGTTAAGTAGCTTGGCCAGGGTTACTTTTCAGGTAAATTCTGCCTTCCAAAGTAAGTTTTAGCTTTTTCTATTATCCATAAATCTCTTGTAGGCAATATCAAGCAAGGCTATCTCTAAAATGACACAAATACAATTTACTAATTTAGTAATTTGAATTACTATTTTATTCTCCTCCATCAGGAAACCTGTTTATAATCAATCAAGAATCAATATCAGTAGTAAAACAAATACACAGAAATCAGACCAATGTTAGATGCGGAGGCATATGCCTATAATCCCAACACTCAGGAGGCTGAGGTCAAAGAACTGCCTCAGGTTCAAGGTGAATTTACATAGTGAGTTTAAGGAAAGCCAGAAAAAAAGAGGACAGCTTGAATTGAACTGCACAGTGAGTCTCAAAAACAGAAAAAAAATCAGACTAATAGTCAAACCTGAAGAACAGGGGCTAGGGACATAGCTCAGTGGAATAAGCACTTCCCTGGCGAGCGCAAGGGCCTGGGTTCAATCCCTGGTTCCACCAAAAAAAAAACAAAAAACCTGAAGAACATTAAATTTTGTATAGTAAAAGATAAAATTTGTAAGATAAATTAATAGAACCTGATTTCTTACCTCCGAAACAGTAGTCACGACTTTTATAAAACCACCTCATTTGTCCTGATACCAATTTTCTTAGGATTAATGCTAATTCCAAAAGTACTCTAACCTAGAGCCCAAGTGTGAATAAAAAGCCAAGGATCAATACATGCAAATAGTTAAGAGAGTATGTTTTAGAGAATGAGTGTACACATGGCTCAAGCAAGTCAGTAGTCAGGAATACTGGGTTCCAGATGCTAAGTGCTCTCTGCCATAGCATCTATCAGTTACCATAACATTGCTTATGACTCTATTGCAGTCCAAGAAATACTTTTCGGTTTCCCCTGATGTGTTATTTCTTCCTAACTATGGCTGTGTAGTTCCATGATAGTTTAATAATCATACATACTTAAACTGCATCGACACCTATAGATGCAATAACTCAGCTCCCAGCACTCAAAGACTATTCTGCTGTTCTACTAGGCAATTTAAGCCATTACTAGTAATTTGAACACTAATAGCTGAGTAAGAAAAGAATAAAAAGTGTGGCTAGAATTCCAATACAATGGATCAAGTAACAAAACAGGAAAACATTCTTAAGCCTGAATGTTAGGGTTCACTTATTGATAGCTCAGTGGACTAAAGCACCTGCTTAGGCAGAGCACAGTGCCCGCACGGGAGTCAGCAGCCAGGGTTCAGTCCCTGGCCTGCCATGCCGGCCCTGCCCCAGGGTTGCTCTGAGAGGGCAATTGAGACTGGGCATGGTGGCACATGCCTGTAATCCCAGCACCTGGGAAGGTGAAAACAGGAGAATCACTATGTGCCGGATCTACATAGTGAGATCCTGTAGATCCTAAATACTGAGTCCTAAATACAGGAAAAAAAAACCTAAATATTTTATACGCAGATGTCAATTCTTTAACATTAGAGATACACATATTCTTTTTAAACAAAATAATGAACGGGGGCCAGGAAGATGGCTCAGTAGAATAAGAGCTTGCCTGGTGAGCGCAAGGGGCCTGAGTTCAATCCCCAGTTCCACAAAACAAAAAAAAAGTAATGAACACTTACTGTAACCAGGTTTTTCAGGAAATGCCATTACACTATTTCAAGTCTCTTATATGTAAAATAAGGGTAATGCAATCTACATCATTTATATTGTAAGTATTAACTAACACTTTCAATTCTATGAGTGAAAAATACTGAACAAATGTAAAAATATACCCAAAATTAAAGACATCTTTGTATCAATCTTATGAGAGAAATTATCTTAAAATATTCCAAAACTAATTTTTGAGACTTTCTATGTAGTTCATTCAGGCTGAACTTAAACTTACTACGTAGCCCAGAATGGACTCGAACTCACAGAAATCCTCTTGCCTTGGCCTCGGGAGTGCTGAAATCCACAGGTTTACACCACCATGCACAGCTAATATGTTTCAAAAATCTTATACCATGACTTACTGAAAACTTCTACATCATTCTTTCAACATAAAATTTAAGCATTAACAAGAACTGCTCATCCCCTGGCTCTGCCAAAAAAAAAAAAAAAGAATTGTTTATTTAAACTTGTGCCCTCCACTCATTACTCTCTGTGGTCCCTGGTACAACTCCAAGAAGGAAGTAATAAAATAGCTAACAATTCAATAGGATAGCCACAAATGAAAGGACATCTTCATTTAAATTATCTACCTAAAAAAAATAAATCTATCTACCTAAAGACACATTGCAAAAAATAAACCTATTACATTGCCAATAATCAAGCAGGAAGGGGATAACAAAGAAAAATACCCAATTTATACTTCAAAAACAATCACCAGAACTTCACAATTATCCCTATCAATATAAAAATCCTGGACATTTTGAAATTTTGAGTATCATAACCAAAATCTTTACAATTCAGGTATGGCATGGATGCGCATGCCTACAATTCCAGCACTTGGGAGGCTGAAGCAGGAGGATCATCTGGAGTTTCAGGCCAGCCTGCACTACACAGCAAGACCATGTCTCAAAAAAATACAATTAAACATACACTATTATACAGAGGGCGGCCAGATAGCTCAGTGGACTGAAGCGCCTCATTAGGCAGAGTGCAGCATCTGGTTCATCCCCATGCACGCCTCTGGGGCACATTGAGACAGCCTTTGATACTGGGCGTGGTGGCCCGTGCCTGTAATCCCAGCACTTGGGGAAGCTGAAAACAGGAGAATCACTGTGAGTCCAAACCATGTAGTGAGACCCTTTAGACCTTGTACTAAATATATAAAAAATACATAAATAGAAAAATAAAGTACCACACATATCATTGTGCAGACTCTTCTTAAAGCCATCTCAGATCTACATGTGAACACCTGCTTTAACAAAAACAGCACTTTCTTTTGTGTACCAAGTAAATCACTAAATCATATAATCACTTAAGAAAAACAGGAAATTTGAACAGATGATAGTAAAAGTAGTCACAAGTATAAAGGACATTCAATTTGTCCTTCATATTCTCCTGGATAAATAGGCTAAGCAGTACAACCAATTTACAGCATATATATAAAAAACAAGATTTTTGTTTCAAACATGTAGTATGTATGGTTATTATAGCCTCAATCAATTTACTCTGTTATTACTATTGCTTATAATTTCACTTTTTCTTTCTTTATTATTGTTGATATTGCTTGTTTTTGACTTTTTGAGATAGGGCATTGATATGTATTCCAGACTGGCCTGGAACTCATTCTGCAGTGCAGGTTGTCCTCCAACTCACTGTGATCCTCCAGCCTCAACCTCCAAAGTGCAGGTATTACAAGCACATGCAATCATGCCCAGCAAATCTTTCACCTCTTAATTACAGACTTGTGTTCTTTCTGTTTCATACTTCACACTGTGGAATAATTTAATGGCAAACAAATCAAGATTATTAATACTTTTCCCTAAACTTCAATATAAAACATGTAGCTAACTAAATCAGAGATTAGGTTCTTAGTGTAAAATAGGTTAATGTATAAAATACTACTTTATGTCATAATAAAAATTTTAGTGTTTTAAATAAATAAGTCAAAGATCATAGTGTATAAATCTATTGTTCTAATAAGAGCACTTTTTAAATACTTTCTCCAAAGCTGGGCATGGTAGGGTGCCAACCCATGGTGAGACATAGAGCAGCATTGCCAAAAAGCTGACCATGAATTGGGTGTGGTGACATACACTCGTAATCAGAGTTTTTGAAGCTAGCCTGGGCTACAAAGTGAATGAAATGTATATGTGCACTGTATAATGAGATCCTGTCTCAAAAACACAAAACAAAACAAAAATCCTAATATGTCTTAAAAAATCTGGACTTGGTATATAGGAAAATGAAAATCTAATCAAACTATAAAAATTAAATGAAAAAACTACACTATCTAAAGTATAATGTTCAGACAGCTAAAGAAATTCTGTATATTTAGAAATGTTTAAACATTTAAGAGCTACAGATGTACTGTAGCAGTGGAACATTTGCCTAGCATGCACAAGATCCTGAATCAACATCCAGTCCTTGGAAAAAAGTATACGTAAACAAAAACAGCAAATAGGGGCCAGGGAGACAGCTCAGTAGAATAAGTGCTTGCCTGGCAAGCACAAGGACCTGAGTTCAGTCCCCAGTTCTGCAAAACAAACAAAAAAAAAATCAGCAAATAAACTAGGCCTGGTGACACACACCAATAATACCAGCACTGGGGAGGCTGAGGCAGGAGGATCTTTGGGATCAAGACAACCCTGGGCTATAAAGTGAACTCAAGGTCAACCTGAACTGCAAAGTGAGAAGACCCTGTCTCAAAAATAGAAAAAAAAAAGACATAGATAAATAAAAACAGAATCACTACATACAAAAACAAAAGGTTAAAAAATACAAACTTCTGTAAGGATATATATAAGACTCATAATTTACGAACTGGTTAAAAGTTAATGCTGAGGCTGGGCAGATGGCTCAGTGGAATAAGTGCTTCCCCTACCAAGCACAAGGGCCTGAGTTCAATCCCTGATTCTGCCAAAAAAAATGTTAATGCTCATTGAAATGAAAACATAAAGGCTGTTTACATCTATAATGGTTGCTCACCCCTGTGAAAATCAAGAACAGGTTCCAACACAAAAACAACAAAAATCTCACGGTAAACCAGGCATGGTGGCACATGACTACAATCCCAGCATTCAAGAGGCGAGGCAGGAGGCTTGCTGAGGCTAGCCTGGGCTGTGTATAGTGAGTTCAAGTCCAGGCTAAACTACATAGGGAAATCCTTTCTCAAAAAAAAAAAAAAAAAAACAATCTCACACCAAGTTCCTAGATGATGACATTATTAGTTGTTCTGGAGAGATATCTGACAACATATGACAAAAGCTATAAAACTGATGAGTCCCTTTGAGTTAACAAATCCACTCTAGGAAATAAAATCCTAGAAAGTAAGTCTTCAGGTAGGGGGCAGAAAAACACCATCTAACTAGGCAAAGACCATACTAATAAGAAAAAAGAAAAAAAAAAAAAACTACTCAGTAGTAAGCTGGAATGAAATTACAGCATTTTAAATACAATTCATCTTTTTCTTACCATTAAAATAATGATTATTCAAACTCACAGGTAAGTATATGTAAAAAAGTCAGAAAAATATGAAGCATAAAATGGACATTTTCTATAATTATGTGAAAATTTGCCTTTACAACAAAAAAAAAAAACATGTAGTAAACTAGATTTTTTAAATTTTGTAATGAGACTTTTTAATTAATGTTGCAGCAAGTTAAGTTTAAAAAACATTATTTCCTTTAAAGTCTGTTTTACAGTTTGCTTACAAATGGGCTGCCTGCATGCATTTAGGTTGATAAGAAGAACAAATGGAAACAAAAGCACTTTTAGTGTATTTCAGTATTAAAACTATCTTCAAAACCATGATGTAATTAAGTGTTAAGAAATATTAGCAGGCACTGTTATTTTTGCCTTTTAGGAGGCAAACAAGACTTAGGTCCATCACAGAATGTGACTACAAATTTTAAAAAACTGATAATACACTTATTAAAAATAATTTACCATCTGAAAAATTATTCCCATTAATAGTACAGATAGCCAGGCTTACCCTTATCAATACTATTATACCATTTTTTGTGACTTGTAAAAATAAAAAAAAATATTTGGCCAGTACATTTGATAATCATACTGCCTCAAGTGTTATACAAAGAGAAATACCAAAATCAACACCAACCCAATTTAAATACTCAGTGCAAGCAAATTTTAAATCATTTTTGCTTATATCTAGTCTACCATAATCCTTCAACTTCAACTTCTATTTCCCTCATTTGAGCCTTATTTGAAGATACCTAATTTAGATTTTAGTATCAACAACCCTTTCTCCTTTTATTACCGTACAATTAATTCACTATGCCTGTGACTAACACAAGAGAACCTCGTACCCGAAATAAAAACCACCTTTTTGTCAATGCTGAACACAGGGTACACTTACATTATAAATTATATCTTGAAGAGATATAACAGAGTCAATCCAATGCTTTGGGTCTTTTACTAAAGTGTATTCTATTTTAAAAGAGGCCCATTGTTGTCTCCCCGTAAAATCGTGTTTATCAATTTTCAAAAAGGTTATAATCCATACTTTTATTTCATTAAATGAATCCGTACAAATGCGATTAACTAGTGATTTAATGAGCTATTTTCTAAGGTATGAAATATTAAACGATATGCTTTCATTCGGTAGTTCATTATCTAAAACTGGCAAATTTGGAATTCGCTCGATGTTCCTTATTATTTTTAATTGTGTCGTTTTTCCCAGTCCGCGGTCCGTCAACTCCCCTGCTGAGCCCGTTCTTCCCCCCTCCAAAAAAAAGAAAAGAAAAAGAAAAAAAAGAAAAAAAACGGGGAAAAAAACCCAAGCCTGGCCTCAGTTCCCGTATTTCAAGCCAGGACCAACCAGAAAACAGTTTTCTTCCTCTAATCCGGAACTCAGGGCTGTTACCAACGCTGCCATTGGCCAGCGTCAATCCTTGGTACGTGCCCCAAGATAACCCCCAGATTTCTCTCCCTTTTCCCCCTACAATGGGCCTTCCTCGATGTTTGCATCATACTCGTAATCCACAACACCGCACTTCTGATAATCAACCAAAATTCTTCAAAGTTTTAGGGTGGAAACGAGCGAAGCCAAGAAGGGGGGGGCAAGGTACCCTTTCTCCAACTCGCAGGAAGGGGGAAGGGGCAGTCATTCTCCGGCTCCGCACCAAGCTCCGGAGCCTAGTACAGTGAGGGCTGGGGTGCGGGGCCCGAGTTAGAGGTTCAAGGTGGGAAGGGAGTAGAGAAAGAGTTGATTTAAGTTGAAATGAAAACTTTACTCACCAGATCCTCGAAGCTTCTTCGGTGTTCTTTCCCCTCCCAATCCAAGCGGCGCGGAATCAGCTGGGGGCCGGAGGAAAAGGGGGGGGGGTGCAAATGATGTGGGCGAAGCCTCTGCTCCCATCAATCGGAACTACTCTGGGTCCAAGTAGACCCTCTGCCGTCTTTATTTTTCTTGTCCCAATAGCAATTGCCTCAGAGCTTATCGAGTTGAGGGGAGACTAAAAGGGGAGGATGGCCGTAAAAACCGCCTCCCAGAAGCATAAAGACAGGCGAGTTAAGAGTCTAGCGTCATCCACCCCTTTTGAGGGAAGAAAACCAGTTCACTCTAGTGACAACAACTACGGGTGCCCAGATCGAAGCCACCTTCCCAACCCCTGCCCTCCGCCCTAGATTCGCCCTCCCCTTCCTCCAATCACCCCAGTTCTCCCCACCCTTCCCAAAGGGGCTCCATACCTGATGCTCCTCGAGCTCCTGCACTAGCACCTGGGCAGAAGGCAAATAGCGATATGAGGTCTCCGACTATCAACCCATTCCTTCCTCCCCAATTCAAACCCAGTCGCTGACTGTAGGACTAGTCAAGGCCGGCCTTTCCCTCACCCTCAAAGAACGGGTCACCCCGATGTCTTTATTTCTCCACTGGGACCATTCCCCGGGACTCCCAGATCTCTCTCCTCTCACCTGAGCGGATTTGTTGCAGGGTCCGGACTGCAAGAACCTAGCGATCAGGTAATACAGCTCTGAGGAAGAGGAGGGAAATCAGGTTGAGTGGGACGCATAGAAGAAAAATAGAAGCTTTTTAAAAAGACACTGACAGCCGCGGCACTAAGCCCCCATCCCTTATCCCCGGGACACAGCTACCCACCGGCTTCTATCTGGGTAGGTGACGCCGCCATCCTTTTCCCGAGGGGGTTTGGGGCTTTGCTCTGGAGGGGCTGACGGGGGTGGGTGGGGGCGCTGCTTCTATTGTAGTGAAGCCCCCATGTCTGGAAGTCCCGCTGCTTTCGCCACTCTCCTCGTCCCAGTTTCGGTCTCCGTCGGATTCATCGCATCACGTTTCGACCCATAGATATTCTAGCCCAGGAGCTGAACAGGCGGAGGAGGAAGGAGAGCAAGAGAGAGAAGAGGAGGGAGGAGCCGAAGTCACAGGGGTGGGCGGGGTCAACGGGGGTGGAGAGAGGGGAAGGTGAAAACCGAGCAACCGGCTTGCAACTCTTTCTGTTTACCGCCAGAGGCACCAACGCGGCTTGTAGGCTCCTGCTATCCTAGAGGGCCTGCAGTTGCCTAGCTACGGTCTAGGAAGGAGGAGGCGGCCTAACAGCTGGCCGACGCTCTAGCAACCGCCATAGAACTCACTGGCCGAGTGAGCCTCCACGAGCTCCGGAGCGGCTTGCCCTTCCTGTGAGGGCAGTCGGGCTGTTTCCGGTAGCAGACCCTCCTAAGGTGATCTTGAAACATTTGTGAGTGATTCGCTTCGCTCTACTGCTTCCCTCGAGCACCAAGAAGCTGTTTTGTTTCTCTACTGTGTTGGTACCAAATAAAAATGCTATACTTACTAATATTGTTATAGAGAGCTACTTAAAATATCCTCTGATCCTGAAAACTTCCTGAGAATTTTGCAGTTACCTTGAAGCATTTTACCACTTCTGAAAGTTCCCCACCAGCTTAATTCCCATAGGGGTAGTTTTCCATTGTTTTCAAATGTTGCTGGGAGTGGCGGCATCCGGTGGTAATCCCAGCCCTCAGGCTGAGGCAGGAGGATCTTTGTGAATTTGAGACCAGCGTTTGTAATTCTAGCTACAAAGTGAGCTCAAAGAGGCCAGGGAGATAGCTCACTAAAATGCCTGCCTTGGGCAAGCCCTAGGACCGTGGTTTGATCTTCGCACCACGTGCCAGCGCTAGCCTCAGCGGGCTCAGCCAGCTGGAGTCCAGCCTGAGCCGGATAGATCCGGGCATGGCAGTGCATGGCTGTAATTGCAGTACAGGGAAGGCTGAAAGCAGAAGGATCACCAGCTGGTTAGTGAGATCCTCTAAGAACACCAAAGTGAGCTCAAGGCCAGCCTGAGCTGCATAGTAAGACCCTGTCTCCAAAAAACCAAAAGTAAAAAAAAAAAAAAAAAAGAGGAGGGAAGCTCCCCACAGTTTCAGTACTGCATGTACTTAGGGATAGGTAAGTACAGCCCTGACTTCTCGTATTGGGTTACTGAAAAATTTCAGTGATCAAAGGGCTTATAATAATTGTCACAAGCCGGGCGTGGTGGCGCATGCCTGTAATCCCAGCACTCGGGAGGCTGAGGCAGGAGGATTGTGGTGAGTTCGAGACCAGCCTGAGCTACAAAGTGAGTTTAAGGTCAGCCTGAACTGCATAGTGAGACCCTGTCTCAAAAAGACAAAAAAAAAAAAATAATAATTGTCACATATATAGTTAACTGGGGACCAGGGAGATGGCTCAATAGAATAAGTGCTTCCCTGGCAAGCGCAAGGACCTGAGTTCAATCCCTGGCTCCGCAAAAATAAAAAATAAAAATAAAAGAAGCACATATATAGTTAACTGGACCTTTTTCCTCTTCTCACCCAATGCTTGAACAAAACAATAGAAGCCAAAACTGGTAAAAGAAATGTTTGAATTGTGTATACTGTTGACTTTGTAATTTACATTGCAATTGTTTTTAAACCTGAAAAGTCACCTAAATTTAGAACTTTATTAGGAATGTGGTTTCCTCTGAACTGCATTCACTGCCAGTTATTGTGGTGCACCTCTGCAACCCTGATGCTGAGGCAGGAGATGTCTGCAAATTCAAGACCAGACTGAGCTAGAAAGTAAGTTCAAGGCCAGTTTATCTTTTTCTATTTCTTTCTTTTTTTTTTTTTTTTTTTTTTTTGCTTTTTCTTTTTTGGTGGAACCAGGGATTGAACTCAGGCCCTTGCACTTGCCAGGGAAGGGCTTATTCTACTGAGCTATCTCCCCAACCCAATTTTTTTTTCCTGTTGTTTTTGATGTTTTGGTTTTTTGTTTTGTTTTGTTTTGTTTTGCTTTTTGTGTGTGTGTGTGTGTGTGTGTGTGTGGTACTAGGGATTGAACTCAGGACCCTGTGTTTGCCAGGTAAGCACTTATTCTACTGAGCTAACTTCTCAGGCCCCAAGGCCAGTTTGAACTGCCTAGTAAGACTTGTCTCCAAATGAGCAAGGAAAAAACAAGACACAAAAACAGCTGCACTACTGACCAAAGGGAGACTAAAACTCATTAAACTGACATGATCTTAGCCTCAGTTGACTACCATCTTCTAACCCTACTCATTCTCCTCCAGAAAGTAAGTGGGAAAAGTAAATGCTCGCAACTTAATAGGTGAAAATAATATTCTCAATTTGCTAAAATTTACATTGAGAATTATTCTTCAGCCAGACATAATGAATTTTTCAGCCAGGCGTACTGAAGAGACTGAGACAGAAGAATGAAAATTTTGAACTTATCTTAGGCAACTGAGACTCTGGCTCAAAATAAAAGGACTAGTAATGTAGCCCAAAGTAGAGTAACCCTGGGTTCCATCCCCAATATTCAAAAAATCTATGAAATTGTGAGCAAAGAAAATGAATTCTGTGATAGTCTTATATTACCTTTTTAAAATGTGTTTTAGTACAGGGTCTCATTACACAGATTGGACTCATAGTGATCCTGTTTTCAGCTTCCCAAGTGCAGGTATTACAGGTACGCACCCACCATGCCATCTCTTTCATGTCTCAGCAAGCCCTAGGGGCG
The DNA here is from genome assembly GCA_004027165.1 of Ctenomys sociabilis. Taxonomy (NCBI): domain Eukaryota; kingdom Metazoa; phylum Chordata; class Mammalia; order Rodentia; family Ctenomyidae; genus Ctenomys; species Ctenomys sociabilis. The sequence continues at coordinate 22,862 of PVKA01029566.1, forward strand.
GAGCTGCAGCTGGCACTGCATCCTGGGGATCGAACCCCTGGTTAAGTAGGCACTTTTGTCCACTGAGCTAACTGGCCAGCCCCTCCATGGTAGTTTTTCTGCTGCACATCAAACTGCTAAAGTTACTGCCACAGTGCATAATATGTGCTTTGTGAGAATGGAAAAGCACTACACTTGTGTATGTGTGCACAGGAAAAATCATAGTACAGGTGGCACAGTTAGGACTGGGAGAGACTTCTCCCCCTTCCTGCTGCTGAAATGTAGGCTACATTCCAGAGGCAATCCTCCTTCCATTGTCCTAAGGGAAGTAGAAAATAAAAATAACAAAAGACCCAAGAAATCTGTAAAGCTCCAGGCCATGGCATATGCAGGATAGATCTCTTGGCCCGACCTTCAGTGACCTTTCCCTCTCTTGAACTTCATTAAGGTTTCATCCATATGGACTGCATCTCATGTATGTGATTTAATCAGAATGAATTCTGGAACAAGCATGGGTGTATATGGTGTTCCTGAGATGACTCAGCAAGCTGTGATTAGCCCTGTCAATCTTATCAAAAGACCCAGTGAGAAACATCAAAAGTGGAGTGTTCATCTTTTAAAAGCCAGAAGCCTAGCCAGGCATGATGGCACATGCTTGTAATCCCAACACTCAGGAGGCTGAGGCAAGAGGATTGTTATAAGTTTGAGCTGAGCCTCAAATACAAAACAAGACTGTCTCAAAACAAAAAATAACTGATTTGTCTGTGTGTCCTTATTTCTGCCATCCATATATACCACTTTTCTGTTCATGCTACACTTTTATTTTGGTTCACATAGACTTCCCCTGAGCATACCTTCCTGTTATCTTCAGTAATATGTAGCTACTTTTTCTTACACCATTGGATGTACACTTGGAATTCTTTGCTCATTGTGCCCAAGAACCTGGACCTATCATATCCATCACATGGTATCAATAGCATATGCTATATTGGGATTGGTACTATCTTTTGTTTCAGGCAAGACAGTTTATTGTTTATTTTATTATTATTTTTATGTATTTAGTACAGGGTCTTATAGGGTCTCACTACACAGATTGAACTTGTAGTGATCCTTCCTGTTTTTCAGCCTCCCAAGCACTGGGATTACAGGCATGCACCACCACATCCAATCTCTGTCGCCATCTCAGTGCTACCCAGGTGTGGGGCCAGCGTGGCAGGCTGGAGATGGAACCCCTAGTCTCTGCGTGTGCCTAAGCAGGTGCTTTGATCCACTGAGCTATTTGGCTGACCCAAGAAAGTTTTAGAATGTGTGTCACATGGATATTGAAGAAACACAATAGATTTGACTTCCTTTAGATTGAAGAATAACTTACTTTAATGTTTTTGGGGGCCAGCCCAGTAGTTCAGTAGACTAAAGCTCCTGCTTAGGCAGCTGCAAGGGTCAGGGTTCCATCCCCAGCCTGCTGTGCCTGCCCCGCCTCAAGGGGATTGATACTGGGCATGGGGGCACACACCTGTAATCCTAGCTCTTGGGAGGATGAACACAAGCGGATTATTATGAATCTCATCTACATAGTGAGACCCTATAGTTCTGGTACTTTCTTTTAATTCAGTGAATAGAAAGATTTGTGCTAATAGTGTTTGTGGACAGGATATCATGTCTGCATCTTATACTATGAGTAACCACTAAGAAGACAACAATATGCAATGTATTAGTTTTTAATGCATCAATTATTGAAAGTGTACTTCTAATCAGTTTTGAAACTATCTCATTGCTATTTGTTTCTGTGGAACACGGGATTGAATTCAGGCTCTTACACTTGCCAGGGAAGCACTTATTCCATTGAGCCATCTGCCCGGCCCCTAAAAGAGTAAAAATTAAAAATTAAAAAAAAAAAAAACTTGTAATGTGGATCTGCTAGCAATACATTCCTTTTTTTGCCAGAATAGGGGATTGAACACAGGGACTTGCACTTGCCAAGTAAGTGCTTATTCCACTGAGTTATCTCCCCAGCCTCTCCTTTATTTTATTTTTATTTATTTATTTTTCAGAACCAAGGATTGAACTCAAGCCCTTGCACTTGCCAAGGAAGCACTTATTCCACTGAGCCAGCTCCCCAGCCCCTCATTTATTTATTGAAGATTATATTGCGTTTATTTTTTCAGTACTGAGAGTTGAACCCAAGGCCTTTAAACTGAGCTACATCTCCAACCTTTTTAATATTTGCATTTTTTGTTTGTTTTGAGACAGGACCGTGCTAAATTGCTTGGGCTGGGCTGGAACTAGTGAGTGATCCTCCTTCCTCACCCTTTCCTTTCTTTTTGTATACATCAGGGTCTTTTTATATACCTCAGTCTGCCCTTAAAGTGCGGATTTTTCTGTCTCATCCTCCTGAGTACTAGGACTACAAGTGTGCACCACCAGAGCCACCTCCTGTTCATTTGTCCTTCATTTTTTATCATTCTTTTTTGTACTCAGTCTTTTTTTAGAGTTCATAACTTTTATCAATATATTAACAAGTTTGTTAATTTTTTATTGTCCCACTTGACATCTACTCTTGTTAAATCTAGTGAGTTTCTCTTTTTTTTTTTTTTTTTTTTTTTTTGAGGCACAGTGGATTAAAACCAGGAGCACTCTGCCACTGCACCATATCTCCCGCTACATATATATATATATATATATATATATATATATATATATATATATATATATATATTAGGGAAGGGTCTACAGGGTGTTCAGGGTCTCACTATTAAATCAGACTTGTAGTGATCCACCTGTTTATAGTCTCCCAAGAGCTGGGATTACAGGCATGCCACTATGCCCAGTCTCAGTTGTCATCTCAGTGTGTCCCAGGGGTGGGGCCAGCACTGAAGGCCTGGAGATCAAACCCTTGGGCCTTGTACCTGCTTGCAGGTGCTTTAATCTGCTGAGCTACTTGGCTGGTACTTCAATTTATATTTTGAGGCAGGGACTCAACTAAGTCTTTAAACTGCTCCAGTTGGGCTCCACATGCAATCCCTGTGCCTCAATCTTTGAGATTACTGGAATTATAAGGTCATACTATCATGTCAATTTTAGTGAATATTTCATTCCAATTGTATTTCTTTTGAACTCTAGAATTTATCTTTGCTCATCTTCACTATTTGACATTGACATTATACAGTAATAACTCAGATAATGAGTGCTTCTGTTCAGGAACAGTTTGGTACATCAATAGAAGCATGGGGCCAGGGAGATGGCTTAGTGGAATAAGCGCTTCCCTGGCAAGTACAAGGGCCTGAGTTCAATCCCTTATTCCACACACACAAAAAAAAATAACAGAAACATTTAGCAGAGTTTTTTTTTTTTTTTCTTGTTTGTCTTTTTGAGACAGAGTCTCACTATGCAGTTCAGGCTGGCCTTAAGCTCACTTTGTAGCTCAGGCTGGTCTCAAACTCACAACAATCCTCCTGCCTCAGCCTCCCGAGTGCTGGGATTACAGGCCTGCGCCACCACACCCGGTTTAGCAGAGTTTTGATTCTGTTCATGAACTCCACATTGGATGACAAACTCGACATTGGCCATCTTCTCCACTTGAACATGAATGTGTACTTTTTTACTGTGCTTCAGACATGTGATGGCTTCCTCTCATTGAGATTGCAATCACAGACAAACCTGTGTACACTTGCTGTGAAGTTTTTTTGTGCTTTGTAGCAACAGTACTATACTATACAGAGTATTATTCAATCCAGCATAGGTCCAAAGAAAGCACAAAGCAAGAATCATGGTAAAAAGAATGCATAGAGCAATAATGGAGGTAACAAGAAAGTACAGAGCAAAACTGGTAAGAAAGATTTGAAGAAAATAGCCATTGAATTGAAAAAAAATTACAGAAAATCATGAATATGGGCTGGGGAGATGGCTCAGTAGAATAAGCACTTTCCTGGCAAGGGCCTGAGTTCTGGGGGAGGGGAGAAGAAAGAAAGAAAATCATGAGGGTTGGGGAGTCGCTCAATGGAATAAGCACTTCCCTGGCTAGCACAAGGGCCTGAGTTCAATCCCCGGTTCCGCCAAAAAAATTAAAAAGGAAAGAAAATCATGAATGTGGGTGGCATTCTTGTGACTGATCTGATCTCAGAGTACAAGATGGTCAAGTTGACAATCTCAACTATTTTGAATAACAAAGATTCCATCAAAGGAGCTGATGTGGCAAAAGGAGTCAGGATGTTAAACAAGCAAAGGACACAATGCTTGAAGAGGTAGAAAAACTTCTGCTAGTGTGGTTGAAAGAAAAACAGCTGGCAAGTGATAGTGTGATAGTGTTAGTGAAGCCGTGATTATTGCAAATCCCAAGAAATTGCATGGTGACTTACTGCAACAAAACCCCTCTACAAATGCAATAAGAGATGAATTTAAAGCCAGTAGAGGGTAGTTTGATAAATTCCATAAGAGAAGTTACCTCCACAGTATGAGAAGAGAAAATGAAGCTTCTAGTTCAGACAAGGCTGTTGCAAAAACCTACAAGGAAAAAAACTCATGGAATTCATGAAAGTAGAAGGATATGTCACTCAACAAACATTCATCTGCAATGAAACAAGGCTCTTCTGGAAGAAGATACTAACCAGACCTATATCATATGCGAAGAAAAGGCAATGCTGGGCCATAGCCTATGGAGAACAGATCAACCCTTTTGCTGTGTGTGAAACACAAGCACCAATCTTAAGATTAAGCCGATACTGGTATACCATTTCCATATGCCTTATGTATTCAAGGAACATAATATGAACAATATGAGAGTGCCTCTCATGAAGAGTGCCAGTGAGAAAGCTTGGTCACAAGGCAATGTCCATGGAATAGCTACATAAGGTGTTCACACTCACCATTAGAATGTATTTTTCTTTGTTTGTTTTTTATTTTGAGGGGGGGCTGGCAGTACTGGGGATTGAACTCCTTGCACTTTCGAGGCAAGCACTTATTCTACTGAGCCATCTCCCTGACCTACGATGTCTCTTTCTGACATCCGGCTGTCTTAAATGTGCCTTCTTCTAATGGACAATGCACTCCTCCCTCCAGTCTTGGTGGATGATATGGCTGCTGAGTAGGATATCATAAAAGCCAAATCCCCCTGCCCCATCATGATACCTCTTCTGCAGCCCATGGACCCGCAGGTGATTACAACTTCAAAAGCTGTACACAGCCAGAGAGATAGCTCAGTAGAATAAGCGCTTGCCTGGCAAGCACAGGGTCTAGAGTTCAATCCCCCAGTACCAAAAAAAAAAAAAAAAAAAAAAAAAAAAAA
>PVKA01029567.1:0-28123 GCA_004027165.1 Ctenomys sociabilis
GATTTTAAAAGCCAAAAGCATTAAAAATTCAAAAGTTAACTCAAATATAATGTATTAAAAATAGCTAATAAATTTGTATAAGGGAATAATAAAGATCAATTAAATTAAACTATTGCTATATGGCAACACTTTACAAATTTCACAAATAAATTAATGAATAAGAATAACTAAATTTGAAATAAAAAGAAAGTTTACATAATTTGTGATTCTATATATTACATTACAAAAACAGACTAAGGTAATGTATAATGATGGAAATCAGATTAGAGATTATCTTAGAGGAAGAGGCCAGCTAGCAAAGAGGGAGGAGAAATAAGGATATTTTGGCCTTCAGCTTTGTAATATGGGTGAAGCCTACCAACAATAACTACTTTGAGAAATCCCCTAAGGCTGCATATATACATTTACTTTTTTCTATCTATCTATCTATCTATCTATCTATCTATCTATCTATCTATCTATCTATCTATCTATCTCTATCTATCTATCTATCATCTATATCTCTCAAGCTCACCTTTTTCAAAAAGAGAATTAAATATCTAGAATGTTTCCAAATAAGGATGAGAAATTCAATGACTATGGCAGTGATGTTGATGATTATGGTGTGGGTAGTGATAAGGTGACAATTTTTTTCCTCTACTCTTTCCTACATAAGGTGTAATTTGAATAGAAGAAGCATCTTCACCCAGTGATTGACAGCATAAAATTTTTGTCTTAGATAGACATGGACATAGGTGTATCTTCTGTAATGTACTAGTTATACCATGTAAAGTTCTGGAAATATGTAAGTTCAGCCAAAATATCAGTTTTGAAGTTTAGCTATGAGCACTATAGCAGAAGTTTACTTATCAAGTGTCCCCTAAAGACCCATATATTAAACACATGGTCCCAAGATTGACATTAATGCACTGGTGGGGGCTTTATTAGGTGAGAAGGTCTAAGGTCATTTGGCTTTGGCTTTGAAGGAGGTTTTGGGTCCCATCCCCATTTTCACTCTTTTCTTTACTTCCTGAAAGTGAGGTACATTTATTCTGCCACAATTTCCCACCAAAATCTTGTGTTGCAACAGACTCAGAAAAGTCATGCCAACTAATTACAGGTGGGAAGTTCAAACATTATGACCCCAAACAATCTTTCTTATATAAATTCAGTATCTTAAATATTTTGTTAAACTAGCCCAAACTGGCAAGCAACAGTGTTAGAACAAAAATTAAACTGAATAACCCATTTAAGTCTCTTAGCACAACTTTTAATGAAATTTATATTCCTTGTTGTTATTGTTATATTATTACCATCTTAATTGTAAGTATTGTTATTTTTGTAGCAGTAACCAAAGGACTAGGTGGATGATACCTTTGAGAATGTGTAGATTTCATTCTTTGGAATAAGAATTGACATTTTAAGTAGATGCAGTTTTGAGTATACATTTAAGGAGATAATCAGAATTTAAAATGAGGGTTTTGCAAATCCTTTACTGTTTTTAAAAATTATGCCATTAAAAATTTGCATAAAAGCTGAAATTGCAAAAGTTAGGGTATAAACATGTTACATTCTTCCAGAGAGTTAAAAAATCCTAATTATGTCTTTTCATTTTGACACTTAGCTTGTCTGTTTAAGTTAAATGAACATGAGATTGAAACTGAACATTCTCTGTCAAAGGCATGCACTGAGGACTTTCACTTTCGTATCAGTGACTTAAATGACCATGACATTTAAGACATTATTGTTATTACTGCTAAAATTGGTTTTATTTCTTACTCAATTTTGTAAGATAATAAGGTTAAAATGTAATAAGCTGTTTATTAGTTGCACAAGAAATTCTTAACTGGTATAAGCAGTGTAGGCTAACCCAAAATGTGAGATGCGGTAAAAGGTCTCACGCTAAAATGAAAATTCACTTGTTCTTTGTATGTACTGCTGGTGTGTTCAAGGCAGTATATTTCAAAAGCAATGTAAAATAGACATTTGAAGAGTAGAATGTACATAGTCATGCATACAAAAATATTTAAGTAGAGAAATATTTACATATTATCTGAATACCAATGGTCTAATTTGTGTTTTGCCTACTTCTGTATCTCTATCTGTATCTCTACATTGGTCTAAACCAAGAGCAGGTCCTTAGCAATGGCTTGTGTTGCTTTTGGTTATATCAAGTCAACACGATGTGTTCAGGAAGAGAAGGAAATTTTATCACCTGAGACAGATTCTGAACAAACAAAATTATGGGGAGAATCCTACCCAAATAGAACAGTAAACCATGTGTGAGAACTCACAGGACAAAAGAAGAGATAAGACCTACTCTGGATTGGGAGACAGGCCAGTTCTCTTGCCATCAATAGGAATATAGGTGCTTCCTATTGGTTTTATTGGTTGTCCTGCATTTCTGATTCAATTGTATTTTTTCCAAGTATTTTATGTGAAAATAATGTAGATTACCACTCTCTTATGGTTCCATTCTTAATATACAGAAATAAACATAAAAACCAAGGTGATATTTAAGATTAAAAATTAGAAACTGTACCACTTGCACTTATGCTAAAATAAGTCTCAGTATTTTGTGTATTTTAATGGATCAAAGACAGGGTAGAAAAAAGTGTTTAATGTTGTTTACAATGCCACTTCAAATCACTTTTAGAAGTTCAAATTTTTCTAAAAGTACAGACTGAGCCTTTTTTTTTTCAACACAAATAGTTGCTTGTTGTTAAACTGTCGTTTACCTTCCCAGTATACAGATTTTACTACTTACATAATACTACAAATTTTAGTTCTTCTGAGCCTCATATACTAATTTGAATAAGTATAGGTAATAATTATATATATGAATGACAATCATTAATAATTACTAGCTTATTATATAATATTAATGTTTGGAAAATATTTCATTATGTCACTATAATACATTACTTGTATAATAATACAGTTAACATATTTATATGTGATTGCATAATATACAACTAATGTGAATGTTATACTGGTCTACTGATGTTATCAATAATTTTTATTAATTTAAAAATATGTATTCTCATTTTTAGATATAGGTTAAAATATATTAAATGACATCATAATGCTTAACATAAAAATATATTAGAATTCATTTGTGCTTTACAGTTCCTTCCTTATGTCCTTTTGTGTTTCCTCTTCTATTCGTGTATCCTTTCTACTTCACTTATTTTTATATGGTAAAGAGGGAACAAAAGTGAATCCCACAGAGAAAAAAAAATTGGATATCACATTGTTTATGACATTTAATGACTTAAAGACAAAATACTATAAAAGATCTTTAGGATTTTTTTTTATTTTTTTATTTAGGACAGAGTATATAGGGCCTACAGGATTTACTACGAAGACCGGACTCACAATGATTCTCCTGTTTTCAGCGTCCCAAAGCGTTGGGAATACAGGCGTGTGCCACCAACCCTGTCTCAATCACTGGCTCAGCCTGCCCCTGGGGAGGGGCTAGCACAGCCTCTGCACTGAGCTATCAGGCTGGCCCTGGAAATTTTAAAGATAATCGAAGGCCAGTTCTTAAGTGGTAAGGTGTATCAACAATCTCTCATATATCATCCTTATGATATATTCAGTGCAAAAAAACAAATAACAAGTGGCATGGGAATAGAGATCCACTTAGCCTCAGCAAACAGAGGTGAGAAGCCGACTGGCGAGGAGGCTCTTAAGCAATGCTGCCGCTCACCCCCACATCATAACGACAGAGGTCAGCACAGAAGTAGCTTCTGTAGCACGAACCTGGAGAGACTTCAACTAGCAAAGAGCAGAGTTGAAACACACTTATCGCAGTGCTGGTGTCCATCAATGGGACTGTTAGAACAGGTAATCTGTATCCACCCACTGTCAAAACAAAGGTTTTGCTAGTATAAAACAATAATAATCAAAGAATATTTTATATTTCACCTTCATTGTCTCTCATTTCCTAAGAATATTACTCATTTATGTGTTAGAAATAGAGGAACTGGTTCATTGTTGTTAAATTTCTCCCACTGCAGAGCCTCCTATGTGAGGGCAGTAAGCACACGATAAATTTAAATTAACCTTTATTAAAAAGTACTATGTCCATACTCTGGGGGTTTTCATTTTGCATAAAAGGCCAAAACTGACATATATTTCTTCTTAAAAGAACAGAGTATAAAGTCTGTTATCCTTAACTTCTATTTTAATGCAGTATTTTACAACATAAAACAAGATTCTAGGAAAATGTCATGCTGCTCTGAATATGAACCCAAAAATAAAACGACCCTTCCAGACTTTGGATGGCATTTTTAGAAAATGTTTAACTTGGTTTATGAGTCAGCTTCCTGACTTGAAATGAAACTCTGAAGGTTTTTGCCATTAAAAAAAAATTCTCAGTTACAGTCCATTCTGAATGATGAAGCACAAAGCCAAACTTCAGACTGACTGAAACTTAAGCAAATAGAATATTATTTTTATTACTTAGGATATTCCAATTTTATCAGTATTATCATTATGCTGATTGGGTTAAGGATATTTTACCCTTAAATAAGCCACCATGGTATTTGAGAAGCTTTCAGGGGCAAGAATGTCTGAGTGACTTCTCCCCTTCTCCTTGAATGGGGACGTATAACCTCTTCTCAGTTTATTAACATTGAATTATACCTTTTAGAATTCAATCGTACCTATCCATGACTACTCACTTCTTAATTAAACCTGTCATAAGAAGTACAAATTTACTGTTTTATGTGGTTTCATGTCTTTATACACCTTCCCTTGTCACATAAAATGTTCATGAAATGAATTATTATTAGTAGTAGTACAGGGTCTACAGGGTCTCACTACATAGATCGGACTCGCAGTGGTCCACCTGTTCATGGCCTCCCAAGCGCTGGGATCACAGGTGTGCCCCACCAGGCCCAGTCTCAGTCCCTGTCTCGTTGTGTGCTGGGAGCAGGGCCTGCATGACAGGTTGGAGATAGAACCCCTGACCCTGCATCTGTCTAAGCAGGGGCTTTAATCTACTGAGCTATTTGGCCAGCCCTAAACTTTTTGTTTATACACATATTATATAAGAATATGCCATGAATTTAGTAAGATGCACAGAAGATATTTTTCCTCTTAACAGTTACTGTGGTAGGTTTTTAATATCTAATGAATACAGAAAGCAAAGAATGTGATTCTGGAAGGAAGAATCTCAGTTACTCTAACCAATCTCTAAATAGTCTCGGTTTTAGTTTTACAGTCTAATTATCCTCTATGTAGTTCTATTCTCTATGCAGTATCATCTCCTTAATGTCAAGAGAGTCTAAAGTGTCCTTTATTTTGGTAATTTAATTCTACAGTTTCAAAAATGTTCTTTCACAGCTTAAAATCTTTGTAAGTTCCATAGAGTTAGTGGCAAACGTTTTTTTGAGCAGCCTTGTATATTTTAAGTGAGTGTTGAGCTGGTAAGTGATTAACAACCTACTCTTGGGAAAAGGATGGATTGCAGCATTTTTTGGTTTATATGACAGAAATACATCTCTACCATGGGCAATTCCAGGCCACCAACTTGCCAGTATTGAACACAGAGTTCAAAAGGGTTAACATTAGTTGTTAGCTAGCCAGCTTACTAAAAGTGAAATTTCAGCTCAACTGCATGGTGGCTACATTACCTGGAGTAATTTATTTAAACAACTTTTGTAGTTCACATTTCTGCAAAATTATCAGAGCTTCTTATTACATGTTAAAATTAAACGTTCTGCATCAACTAACACAAAGTAATATTATACAAGTGCTAGTCTTCATTATTATTATTATTTTTTTTTGTATTATAGGGAAGGGTCTTGGGGTGTTCAGGGTCTCACTACTAGGTTGGATTTATAGTGGTCCACCCAAGAGCTGGGATTACAGGTGCACGCCACCAAGCCCACTCTCAATTGGCATCTTAGTGTGCCCCGGGGGTGGGGTCAGCGTGGCAGGCCTGGAGATCAAACTTCTGTCCCCTGTGCCTGCTTCCAGGCATTTTAATCCACTGAACTATTTTGCTGGCACTTAAAAGCCCAGAAGGATTTTCTTTTCTTTTCTCTTTTCTTTTTCTCTTTCTCACTCTCTCTCTTTCTTTCTTCTGTTTCTCTCTCTCTCTTTTTCTTTTTAAATTCTTTTGGTTGGCTCAGGCTGTGCTAAGGGCAGGTCTGTTAAAGCATATGGAACTTGGGGTCGAACTGCAGACCCTGGACCTGACTGGGTTTCCCTAAGCAGAGGCTTAAACAACTGAGTTAACCCATAGGCCTTTTTTTTTTTTTTTTTTTTTTTTTTTTTTTTTTTTTTTTTTTTTTTTTCAGAACCAGGGATTGAACTTAGGCCCTTGTGCTTGCCCGGGAAGCAGGGAAGCACTTATTTCACTGAGCCATCTCCCTGGCCCTTCCTTCATTCTTAATGTGTTGTTTGTTTATACTTAAAAATAGATGACTTCAAATCCTCTTTCCACAGCATGGTCTTGCAAATATTTAACCCAGAAATTTCTCTCACTCTAAACTTTATTTCATTCCTTCAATTTTTCCAAAGTATGTTTCTATTTACTATTTTTAATTCTTGATTTGGCCACTCATATTCTATGTAACAGCCCAAACATATAAAGAATTCAAAATGTTTAAGATATTCTAATTTTTTTCTTTTGTGCTATTTATTTTGTTGTTATTCTTGGAGCAATGTATCTAACACATAAAGTTCAAGAGGAAAAAGTGTATTTAGCTCACCTTTTGCAGAGGTTTTAGCCTATATTTAGCTGGCTCCAAGGCAGAGTCTCTGGCAGAGGGGCAAATACCCATCATAGTAAAAAGCAGCAAAAACACCAGAACAAAAAGGGGAGGAGCTAGCATCTCTTTCCTCTCTTACATAGTATGTAGGCTACCCACCCGCAGAAAGGTGTGGCCCTCAAATGGCCAACTCACAGCTAGGCAATGAACTAATCACAAGTTCTAGATTTAATCCCCTCTAAAGATGCCCTCCTAAGACTGCATGAGGTTTTAGGTGGACTTTCAGACACAAGCCATAACTTTCCACCTCTTTTCACACCCAGAAGACTTCTGCACATACCTTTACACACAATGCATTTAGTCTGTCTCTAAGAGTTGCCAGCACCCTAACAATGCCAACATTGTTGAAGTCTCAATCCTGAGGGTCCCAGATTTAAGGCAAAATCTTTGCTGCAAGCCCCTGTACAATGAAAAGAATATTAAACATTTCCAATATTAAATGGCATAAGATAAACATTTTCATTCCAAAAGTTACTAAGAGAGGGATGCAAAGGAATGAGACCAAAGCAAGACCAAGATCCAGCCAGGCAGACATTGAGCCCTGTAGTTTTACATACAGCAGTTAAGGCAATCCGTGGCAAATTGTGGTCTCTGAAGAGAGTGGGTGACTCAATACCTATGGCACTTTTGACACAGCCCCTACAGCTTTGTCCTGGGCTGGTTTTACTCTCTATTTGCAGGTTTTCTCAGGTAATATACATTTTTGTCTTCTCCAAACTTTGGGGGCATCTATTGTACCTCTGACTTCCCCCTCATAACTTTGTACATTGCCTTCTTTAGAGTACAGTGTCTGGCATCCAAAATCTTTTTTTTTTCTTTCTCATTTAAATCAGGGTGGAAGACATTTTATCCTCAGAGCTCTTGCATTTTGCATGCACCTAAAACCAGAGCCACACAGATGATGCCAAGGTTTGCTGCCTGCAGGAGCAGTAGTCAGCCTTCCGTATCTCATAGCTGTAGAGTTGAGCACCAGGAATGCTGAGCACTCTAAGTTTGAGGAACAGATTTTCTGTGTCGCTGCCATTCTAGGACCTGGTGCTCTGGATTTTTTTTTTTTTTTTTTTTTTTTTTTTTTTTTTTTTTTTTTTTTTTTTTTTTTTTTTTTTTTTTTTTTTTTTTTTTTTTTTTTTTTTTTTTTTTTTTTTTTTTTGATTAAAGCAATGTGTTTTACTTTGAAACTGAGAGTTATGAAGGGTCGAGTTCTGACACTTCCTGTGATGCCCCCAGGTTATCTTTTGTACAGTTCTGTTCATTTTAGTAATCAAGATTTCCTCTGCTCCACCTTTTCAGTCTACAACTTTACTAAGCTTTTCTTTATTTTTTTGGTGGAACCGGGGATTGAACTCAGGCCCTTGTGCTTGCCAGGGAAGTGCTTGTTCCACTGAGCCATCTCCCTGGCCCTAAGCTTTTTTTTTTTTTTTTTGGCCAAACATACATCATTTTAAATCATTTTTATGGGCCTTTTGTTCTTGATTTTCAACAAAGATTTGGCAAAAGCCCCAAGGAACAGCCATAGCACCACCTTAACATTTGACTGAACTGAGTTTTTTTTTTCTACTGGATTCATCAGTCCACCACCTTAATATTAGCCTTAAACAGTCTCTAGACAATTCATACACAAAATATAATACTTTTTCTCAAGAAACTGGCAACAATGAGCCCAATAAATTTCCATTACAGATTTGGCATACACAAAATGTGCACTACTGTCACTTTAGTCTTGGAGGCTGGCTATGGCATTGATTGATGTTTTTCATCTTAGTGTCATACATAGTTATGAATTTGCATGATCTGAATATAGCAGACATTTGTATATCACAGAATACCCATAAGTAAACAGCATTCCAAATGTAATATAAAGGTTTATAAAAATCTCATTGCACTCTTAATGTTTAGTTACATGATTTGAGAGTACTATATTTTACTTTAGAACTCTATTTAGTATCCCAAGAAGGATATCTCCTTTTTTTCATGGAGAATTGTGTATATTTATGATTTAAGAAGAATTTCCTAAGCTTAATATATGACGATTGAAAATGTCATATGTATTTTCTCTACTCAAATTCTTAAACTATTAAAAAATGCAACACTAATAAAAAAGGAATAGGAAATAACAGTCTTTGTGTATGTATTTAAAAATTTACTGCTAACAACTGTGTTCAGCACAAAAAATTGGGAGCGCCTGTTGGTTAACTCAGTTGTTTAAGCACCTGCGTATGCAAATGCAGTCAGGCTCAGGATACCGCAGTTCAATCCTCAGCCCCACATGTCTTACCAGACCAACACTTAAGGCAGCCTGAGCCAGCCAAACAAACAAACAAATAAAAATCCTTCTCAACTTTCTCAGCAGATAGATAGCTCAGTAGAATAAGCACTTGCCTGGCAGCACAGGGTCCTGAGTTCAATCCCTGATACTTCAAAAAAAATTCATGGGAAGAAATTTTATTTTATTATTAATAGTTTTTATTTCTTTAGTTTAAAGAGAAAAAAATAACTAGAAAAAATAATAACAAAGCAATATGAAATAGCAGTATTACATATTATTATCATCAAATTTGTTGTGCAGATTTCCAAATATAGGCATACAGGATTGATCACAGTATTAAACATCAATGAGAAAACTTCATAGGTAATTAGTATCATGTACCTAAGGAAAAATAATTTCAGTCTTACCTACTTTTCCTTTAGGAAGCAGATGTGTACTCTTCCAAACTCCTTCAAAAGCAAGCACACTTGCACAAAAATTTGAAAAGGGTATTAGAAAACAAAAGAAAATTACAGCTAAATATCCCTTGGGAACATAAATGGAGTCCAATTGAGTAAAATAAGTCCAGCAATATACTAAAAAATGGTTTTATTCACGCAATTCTACTTTGGCTCCCCATTGCAAAAGTAGTAATATAAATGAAAAACTCAACAGAATTAAGGAAAGAGCTATATGGTCATCTTAATAAATAAAAAAGAAATATTTAACAAATTTCAAATGCATTTGTTAGGGATTGTCTCTACATGTCTTTTGTCTTAGTTACTCTTCTCTTGTTGCTGGGACAGATACCTTACACTCAAAATGAAGGAAGGAAAGGTTTATTTAGCTCAAAGTTAATGGAGATTTCAGTCCATATTCAGCTGGCTCCAAGGTAGAGCGGCACATGGCAGAGGACACTTTTCCATGGCAGCCACAAAGAGCAGAGAGCAAAACTGTGGAGTAGCAGCAACAATTGCAACAGAGAGCAAGTCTGTCTCTCTGTTTCTCTTATGTTACATTCTGGGTGTCCGCCCCAGGCTGGGTATAGCACTCACACCCATAATCCCAGAAGTACCCAGACTCATAAACCCACCTTGGATCATTAGTAAATCACAAACTGTAGAACTGCACCTTGCTGACTGCATGAGGCATTGGGGGGACATAGGCACACAAAACATAGCATCTCCCCACACCTTCAGTGCTCGTGCTCTTTCCCTGAAATATGATCTACCCTAAAAATAAACACTGGTCACTACTATGCTCCATAGTCCAGTGTGATGTGGAAGATTATACCTCCTTGTTTTCTCCCTTGATGGGCTTCTCTCTAATGGCAGGTAAGGCAAGGTGATCAGGACTAGCATTTTTGATCTTTAATTTTCAAGGCTGATTATTCCCTGATTAGGTCTTCTCTTCTGGGAAACACACAGGTGGAGGTTTAAGCGGGTGATAATGTTAGTTGCACAGTTTTACAGTTCAGTGTGAAGCGGGAAGGAAGAGTTGGGGTATGATACCTGATAGGAAGAGGTGGGTCACTGTGGGTGTGATGTAAGAGATATGTCTTCCTCCTTTACTAGCTTTCTGCTTCATGCTCACTGAGCTATTCTGCTATGCTTTCTTGCCTTTGTTCCAGCCAACTATTGACTGAACTCTCTACAAACTGTGAGCCAAAATAAGTATTTCTTCCTTTAAATTGAGTGTTGAGTGTTGTGTGTCAGTATTAAGAAAATTACTAAAACATCATGCATGGTGAAAATTTTTAGGAACTCAGAATCTAAAAGAAATCCTGCAGTCACATAAAAGGCATTAGAGAATTCCTATAAGTTACTCTTACCTTATTGATAAAATAAAACCTCTGAATTGTTAAAGATCATACAGCACTGGCATAAATAATTCAAAAGATATTTTTAAAAGAAGGAAAAAAGTAGAAATGTTGATTGAAAGAGACTAACCCACTATTAGAAAGAAAGAAAAATTGTTCACATTTTGAAAAATCATTTAAAAGACGTTTGACTTTTATTTGCAAATACTAGAAAGAAGCTTGACATGAAGTCTTTAAAAGTTTTTAGAAACCCAGGGATAACTGACTAATATTTCATAAGCAATGGCCAGTTCTCACAAATGAAGTAAAAACTTAAGAATTGCTGAAAAATTATAGATCCTGAATTTCAAAAATGGATTTTACTTGGAATAATTACCTTTGAATCTCACATGGACTACCATTATATTTGTGTTTTACAAACATAATGCTGTAAATATATTTCTTTAATTTTTATTGTTGTTGAAGAAAACAAATGGCATTAATATTTTCAGATGGGACATGGCATCTTCAATTTGTGAAGGAAAATAAAATTTCATTGACCAAATAAAAGGTTCTTATACTATCTGTTCTCACAACATTCTACAAAGCTATAGTAATAGACTAGGGTGACAGTGACACAAAAGTGGACAGTAGACCAGGAAGACAATAGACCAGTAAGACAGAAGACACAGCCTAGACACAAGCTATTTTACAACCAACTGAATTTTGGAAAGGTAATAATTATAGTTGCATCTCAGTTCATGAGCTTAGTTTGCTCCATGATTCTTGAGAAGGTGTCTGCACTCATGTTCATGCAGAAAAGGTGGCCATTGGACTGTTCTTCCCCGGATGCAGAGTTTGCTGTGGAAGCAATGTTTTGCCAAACATTTCTGTCTGTGAACCAAATTGTTCATGAACACAAGCATTTGTGAACTAATGTACCCCTGCACATGCAGGATTGTCTTCTCTATAAATGTTATTGAAAGAACGGGTTATCTATATAAAGAAGAATGAAACTGAATCCTTATTTTGCATCAATTGCAAAGGTTAATGCTCAGTGAATTAAAGATTTAAATGTAAGACTTTAAGCTATGAAAATGCTAGGATAAAACAGGAATAAACAAGGAGATTGGAATAGGCAAGGATTTTATTTTTTTAAAAAATAGACCTGAAACAGAAGAAACAAAATAAAAATGTATGAACAAAATTATATAAAAAAAGAAGCTTCTGCACATTTAAGGCAACAACAATCAGAGTGAGCAGAGAAGTTGTGCAGCAGTACAACATATTTGCAAGCAATACTTCTGGCATGACATATCTAGAATAAGAAACTCTGAAAGATGAATAACATGAAGAACAGCAGCAAACTCTACAAAGCAATAACAACAAAATCCAAAAACTCAGTTATGAAGTGTGCAATATAATAAAAACAGGCATTTCTCAAAAAACATACATGGACAATATAGTTTACGAAAAAAATGTTTAACATCATCAGGGAAAAGAAAGCAAAACCACAAAGCAATTTTATTTCACTGTTATAAAATGACTGTTATCCAAAGGTAAAAATTAACAAGTGCTGGCAAAGAGGCAGAGAAAAGCATGCCTGTGTACACTTTTGACGGGGGATATACTAGTGACACCATTATTGAAAATATTATGGAGGATCCTCTAAAATTAGAAATAGAACTACTGTTGGGTGCAAATCTTATTTGTAGGTCTGTATCCAAAAGGGATGAAGTGCATGTAGTTAAGTGCCACGTGCAGCCTGCTGTTATTACAGCAGCCAATCATATGGAAATCATAGCAGCCAAAATACGGAAAGAACCTAAGTGGACCCCAACTTGTGAATGAACAAAGAAAGTGTGATACTTGTAAACAAGGGAATACTATTCAGCCATAACAGGGAGGGAAATTTTGCCATGTTAACAACATGAATGCAACTGGAAATCAGCATGTTAAGTGCAATAAGCCAGACACAGAATGACAAATGCATGATCTCACTCAGATATAGACTAAAATAAATAATGATCTCATAGAAATTGAAAATATCAACTTTTCAACATTTTGTTATTGTATGCTGGAAGAATAAGAGATCAGAACAGATGGGAAAACTCTGACCAATCTGAACTGTGTTACACTTAGAAAAGGGTAAGAAGACCGTCTTTCCCTTACACAGTAGGGTGACTTCAGGTTTAACCATGTACTATCACCTTCAGAAATTAAAAAAATTAGTATCTTTCCTAAAAGAAATGATAGAAGTCTCAAATAATGAAAATATTTAACTTAATTGAAATATGACACAACATGTACATACCTTCTCACTTGTAAGTACAATGGTTGTGGTTTTACTTGTCATTTAAAATGAAAAAAGCAGTGAAAAATATTATATTAATTTCATTCTTTCTTCCTGAAACAATTGATGCATACCTAAACATATTGATAATAAAGAATTTGATGATGAAGAAAGGAATCTATCTTGCACATACTCACAAAACAAGAAAACTATGGCTGGCCTCAGACTTCTAAAATAGCAGAAGATAGAAGAACAACTGTGAAAGACCTTGACATACAGTGAAGGCTATCTTAAGCATAGTATTACTGCTCAGAGTTAAGGGGAAGTGAAGTTTCTTTTATATATGCAAACTGAACTGAAGAAAGAATGACCGAACAACACAGAACAGGAAGGATATCTTGGTTGGACTTTGGCCATGAGTTTGCATTAGAAAATATTTACTTAAAACTAAATCTGGATAAGAGTGTCATTTATATAGAATTACCATATTTGCAAGCAAAAAGGTCATTTTTGCATAATGACTGCACTTAAGCTTTAGAATCAGACTCTTGTCATTTAGCTATGGCTCCAATGTGAAATGCTGAATTGCTCACATTTTCTGCATTGGGAAATCAGCTTATCAGTGAGGGGTAGTTTTGATTAGGACAAGCATGTTTATGCATTCATCCCACTCCATAGTCCGTTATTGTACACCAATCATCATTTATTTACTTGAGGAGACACAAGATTTTCATTCTCATTTTTAACCATCATGACAGTGTTTCTAACTAATTTTCTGTACACTTTTTTCCTCACATTCCGCACATGCCTGCGGATGGGAAAGCCCTCCGTGGCATTAGATTTCCTAGTTTGTATAATGGACATATCTCCTATATTTAATTCTAGATTCAAGATCTTATAAGAAAATGCATTAAATTTTAGAAGTATAAATACAATTTTTAAATTCATCATCTAGAAAGAAATACAATAAACACACATTTTTGTACTTATGCCATGTATTTTTCAATGATAATAAATTAAATGAAACTACTTTATTTCTTCACCACATAAGGCAATAATTGCATCTCTCCAGCATAGCATTCCCCATGCACTACTTCTTTATGTGTCATCTACATGATTTATGAAATGTGAAAATATTTCTGAACCCCAAGACCTGTTTATGATGGCTCCTTGCATCATCTAGACCTCATTTTTGTACTAAGCACCATATACATATCCTGGGAATTATTTTTCCCATCTTTGTCAGAGTTGTATACAATAACTTTTCTTTCAACCACCTTGTTTTCCCCACGTTGATTTAAGCATCTGAGCAGAAGAGTTCTTCGAACCTACCTAATCCACACTTAGGGAAGGGTCTTAGAACATACTGATGTGCTGCTGAACTTACATAAAGTCATATAAAGGGCAAAAGAGTCAAGTACAAACATTAAACAAATAGGATTAACTCTGTCAACAATAAAATTTGCATATCTACTTAATTCTTTCCAAGAGATCCTAATTTCCATAATATTTTATATCTTTGGTCCATGGAAAGCTTTTGCTTATGTCAATGGAAACTGGTGTCATCCGCATAAATGCAATTCATTTTGCTTACTGCTCAATGGAGTGGTTTCAGAGGATACTGATCTCTTGTACAGAGATGAGTTTCTTATTTAGTGCTTCTGTTATGTATGTTTCCTTTTTCTTAATCTATCTTGGACACAAATTAAAAAAAAAAAAAAGACCCTGTAGAATCTTATAGCTCCTCAACTAAGAAAATATGTCACATATTATATAATAAATTTAGTACAAAAAGCAGAATTTTTAAGAGCCTACAAGGTACCAGAGAGAATTCTATTAGAAATTACATAGCCATGTTTTCCATTCCAGTAGGCCTTGCTGCACCTTGACTTTAATAGACAAACATTTTTGCATCTATCCTGTCACCCAGACCTTAATCCACAGGGAGAGGTGAATTTTGTCCACCATGCCCTCAAAGCTTCGTCATGGGATTTCAACAATCCACATGGAACACAGTCCCCTGTTGCAGTTGCTGTTTGACTGTCTGGCCCATGGCCAGGTGGTCCATGTGAAAGCTGCGCAGAGCTCGCTCCACTCTGCTTGTGTCCCTAGAAGCTTTGACACTGCTGGACAGCAGTTCATTCATCTAGTCCTCCGCTGACTCCATATAAATTTTCTGTCTGGATTTCTCCCAAGGAAAAGCAAAGTTTAACAACAGATGATGTTGTTAAACACGGGGGAGATGGCTCAGTAGAATAAGTGCTTCCCTGGAAAGTACAAGGGCCTCAGTTCAGTCCCCAGTTCCATCCCAAAATAAATAAATAAATAAATAAATAAATAAATAAATAAATAAATAAATAAAGATACTACACAAAAATCATGAGGCCTACTGCTATGTGAGCTAGGTTCCAACAATGCTGAGTGAACAGATAGAGGCATTTAGAGGCTTTGGAGGTCCACATTCTGTAAATCCTCATCCCGAAAGTGGTCAGATGCTTGATGTCCTAGTTTCATTCTGAAATTAAAAAAACTTATTTAACTCTATTTGAGGAAAAATTCTGCTCCTAGCAGCTAAACGAGAAAATCTGTTGATCTTAAAAAAATATACTTGGGAGATAGCTCAGCAATATATGCATCTGCCTGGCAAGTGTAAGTAAGTGTCCCAACTATGATCCCAAGTACCACATGCTATGCTAATCTTTCTACCCAGCACTGTGGTGAATGCCTGTAATCCCAGCACTAGGAAGGCTCAGACAGGGGGATCACTGTGAGTCTCAACTGTGTAGTGAGACACTGTATCAAAAAATTATATATATATATATATATATATACACACACAGACACATTAACTCAAACTAAACTAAGAAATACTTTTGCTAACCAACTATGTGTTCTCATGTCTCATCCAATTGTTTGATTTCAATTTTCCTGTTTCTAAGATAAAAGATAATCCACATTCACTATTCATTTCTTAACATGTAGGTAAATATTTATCATTGGAGGTAAATTGCCTATACTGCATACTTATATTAAAGCTATAGATACATGCCATTGTAAGTAATGACTCACTTTTGGTAGTTTTGTGCAATCTTCCTTTCTATTCTTTTGAGTTTTCAAATACAATCCCAGCTATATTTTGTGTTTACCACTATACACCACTATAGACTACAAAAGGAAAGTTTCTCAATCAAGTCTGCATTTACTTTCAGCAGGTACTCCCAGAGCATATCATACACTGTTAAAATCCAAACTACAAGAATGGTGGGAAGTAAAGTGAGTGAATTCTTATTTTATAAGAGGTAAAGCCAGATGATTAACTAGGCCTAGAACCTATATTAAACTTTCTGTAGTTTTCTAAGTCAATTAAAAAATTTAATTATACACCCCACACACATTGTAGATTATCTTATTCCTGGTCCTCCTTTATCTTTATTTATTTATTTATTTATTTATTCATTCAGTACAGGGTCTCGCTATGCAGCTTGGGTTCAGTGGTTCTCCTGTCTCAGCCTCCACAGTGCTGGGATTACAAGTGTGCACCACCACACCTGATTTCAGTGGCTGGCAGGGTGCACCAGTGCTCTGGGGATGGCACAGCAAATGATACTGGGGATTGAATCTGGTCCTTGGGATTGAATCTTGGTCCTTGTACTTTCAGGTAGGTGCTTAGACTGCTAAACTATCTCCTAAGTGTCCTGGTTCTGCTTTAGAAGTGAAAATTAGAAAGAAAAAGAAAGAGAGAGACAGAGAGAGAGAGAGAGGGAGCAGTAGGTACTTTTAAAGGTGATATTTAGCTAGAAATACAGGTACTTGTCTGAAAATTTCGCCTAGAAATAGATTCTACTTGGAAATCGGCTCTAGCTTCCAGTTGCCATAAGGGCCTCCTAGCAGGAATGTGACCCCTCTAGGAGAGATTCTGACTGTGCTTGAAGTCACTGAGGGATTAGTGAGAAACAGCTGTGAGATTTGGGAGCCAAATTTACAGGCAAAAAATAAAATGAATGGGATGTATAGCCTCACTGAAAAAAAAAAATTGAAAATGAAACATGTGTTGGGCGTATTTCACTCTGTCAATGTGGGTAAATGAGAGAAGCTCACCAGCCACAAGGCGAACACCAGGACCATCACAGCCTCATGATCACTGCCTTTATTCTACTCCAGAAAGAAACAAGACCCAGACCTGCCGTGCGGCCCTGCCCACTGGGCACGCTGAGACAGCAATTGAGATTGGGGGTGGTGGTACGCACCTGTAATCCCAGCTCTTGGGAGGCTATAAACAGGAGGATTACTACTAGTCTGTTGTAGTAGTGAGACCCTGAACACCCTGTAGACCCTTCTCTAAAATACAAAAAAAGAAAAAAAGAAAAGAATGAATGAATAAATGAAACAAGAAGAGACAGAACACTGAGTATAACTTTTCAAATACAAAATCCAGAATACATGAGCAGAACAGTTCCCAAAGCCCTGCATGTGGACTCCTGACAGGAATTCACCCTATGGATTTCCATAGGTTGGCTTAGACCTGCTGCCACCCCGAGGAGTAGAAGATAGAAAGTGTTCTTCATTTTTTAGCTTTTGCTACTGTGTTCTCTCTTGCACAGAGGGACCACACACGAGCTCTAGAGTACACTTCTTTCACTACATTTTTTGACCCAATCTCCCTCTTCAAAGCCTGTTTCTTTTCTTAACCTTTAAAAAAATCCTTGCTACCACTTGCATTTGTCTTGACCAGTTCTTTGCCCAGGACAAAGAGGAACTAGAAAGCATCTTTAGATTTAGACTCTAACACCTCAAACTTCAGTAACACATTTGGCTTAGCCAGTCAGGAGCAGCAGGGGAGCCCCTTTGGCCACACTGTGTTGCTGTGCCTCTAACCGATTGCTTACATACCATGTGTGACCCAAAGTTTAGACTTTTCTCAGTTTTCTCACTATTTCAGGAGTAAACAACTGTTTCTAACTTGGCTTCCTAGCTAAGCCACAAACCGTCTGTGCTACACCTTTCTGTTCTCAAAATTACATCAGCACTGGATCATAGTTTTTCCTCACGTCTTTAGTGCGACCTGGTCAGTTGCATTTGGATTTGCCACATAAGTCAGCCATGTGAGTTCCACCATGTTTGATGTCAAGTGACCTTACGTTCACTGGAAAAATCTCACCATTGTAGGTAGGAGCAGAGCCTCTCATTTTAGTCAGCTTCCTCCCACTTTTGCTTTGAATTATACTAAATCCTTTCCTTATTTTCTCTAAAAAAATACAGGTAATTTAGAGACACAAGCCTGACAGCTGGAGTAGAAGAAATGAACACGCAGTAAAGTCTATCTCAAATGACTGTGATTCAAAGGAGTGCCAGCCTCTTTTTCAGAACTGTAGAGAGTTTCTTCTTTTAAAAAAGAAGTTTTGCTCTAATTCCTTAAACAAAGTATCAAGGTATTTACTATCTGGATGAATGCAAGAGATATTGTTTCTTAACTCGCTCCAACCAGCTTCTATAGAGTCCTGGACGTGGCTGAGGGAATCTCAACTAGGAGGGACTCAGCCCTGATCTCACAGGAGCTTTGAAGGGTCAGGCAAAGCCATGGAGGGGGCTGCCCGCTTCTCCTGCATGTTGAAGTGTGAGCTTCTAATTTTCTTACCATGCCCAGCTCCCATGCTAGGAAGAGATTTACTAGAAAAGCTGGGATAATTCTGAAATTTCAGCAAAGGTCAAAATGGATATTCCCAGTTAGGACTATACTATATCTCCCTAACTTAATTAGGGCAAGGCAAACCTGGCTCAGGTCGTAGCTCTGAACTGTTAATTAGAAAATCTAGCAACCCCAAAACATGATAACAATGTCATGCCACCCACATAGAGATGCTTTGCCTAGATTAATAAAAATAGCTAATGTATATTGAGCACTCTGTAGAGTGGGAGGCATTGAAATGTTCCTGGAAATCTGACTTTTTGTGTACATACTTCTTATCTATTAAGACAACTAAAATTGAAAACAAAATCATTTGAGGTGTAAAAGCAATTTAAAGCTGTAAAACACTGAAGAAATGCTATTGCTTGTGCTTTAATTTTACAGATGAGAGGAAGGATAATTTGTGAGATTTTCTCAGATCTACTGTGTATCTTTTATTCACATTTATTGTCCTAACCCAGTATAATTCTTTTGTAACTGTTATATAATTTTGTGTTCAAAATATAGCAACCATGTATCAGTCACAGGAATACAACAGTTTGTGTAGTAGCTGATTCCTTACCCATTTTTCTTATAATAATATCATTAGAAAAAGATGTGACATGTACTTGTGCCAGCCATGCACAATGAATTCATTATTATGTACCAAAAACATGTTCTAATGAAAAAAATCAGGGGCTGGGGAGATGGCTCAGTGGCCAGGGAGACTGCGCAGTAGGCACCTAGCCATTTCCTCAGCCCTGGTTTGTTTCATTAGAACATATTTATGATACATAATAATGAATTCATTGTGCATGGTTGGTAAAAATCATTACAATGTAGCCATTATAAACAATGAAAAGAAAAAATCCCCCAATTATAGCAAAGAAACAAAATGAATTCCATCCCAAGGGTGGGCCTATTTAACACAGATGTGAGTGGTCACCCGAGGCATGTGCCTTACTTACATGCACATGCACATAGAATATGATGCAGCAGTTCT
Source organism: Ctenomys sociabilis (assembly GCA_004027165.1). Classification (NCBI taxonomy): domain Eukaryota; kingdom Metazoa; phylum Chordata; class Mammalia; order Rodentia; family Ctenomyidae; genus Ctenomys; species Ctenomys sociabilis. The sequence goes on from PVKA01029567.1 coordinate 19,769, forward strand.
CAAGATCTGAACAGCCAACGCACAGCCTGGGAATCAATTTGGACATCAGTAGAACTAGGTTCAAGTTTTAGGAATTATTAACTTGCTACTATTTGCAAACCAATCAACTAATATTTCAGGGCATGGATTGTCTGATTTACTAAAGTCTTGTTCTTTGCTAGAAATTATACAAGCTAGAGTGAGGGATGGGATGAAATTATTAGGGCTTGTGTGATATCAATCAGTTTAGGTGATATCTGACTTCTAGTTTTAAAGTTTTGTGCACCAGTGGCTCTGTGTGAATTCATTTGTTGCCAAGTAATTTATTCATTTCATTATATATCTTTTTCATTACAATGTTTTCATATCCCAAGTGAGGATGTAGTTTAAAGAATAATTCAAGGAGAACAAAGAAGAGAAAATTGCAACATAATTTTGTATTACCCTGTCATTTCCTACATCTGAGCCTGGGTATATATTATCTAAAAACCTAAAGGTAAAGGACAATTATCTAGGAGAGATATTAGAAAATTTTTCTTTAAAGGGCCAGATAGAAAAATGGAGTATGTTCCATAGGCATTTAGGCAGTATTTTAAAATATAAACATCCAGAAAGCTTTGTTAAACATTGTTAACTCTAAGGGTGTACAAGAATGAGTAGGTGCCACATTAAGCTGATGGATCATAATTTGACAACCTTTTATCTAAAGATTAACATTTCTTTCAGGGACCTTTGGAAAAAAAGAAAGCATTTGTAGCAAAATTAAATAATATGTGTGGAAGGTTAAATAGCAATTTAAAAAATAATGTGTTTTAATCTTGTCACTGAAAGATTCTTGAAATCATGTTGTGAAGATAATACTTAATGTATGATCACGATCACTTCAAATCTTTTGCCCATTCGCTTGTTTGACAGAAGTGGTGCAGCTTATTCCCTCCCCTGCATCCCCCGTTTGGCTGCCCCTCTGGCCGCGGCTGGAGGAGATGAGCGTGCTGCTCTGCATCCCATGGGAAGCCCGCAGTGTGAGCCTGAGTTGGCCAGGGAAGAGGAACCCCTTGACTGACAGGGTGAGTTACAGCGCACGCATGCTTCTCAGTTCACATCAGGCGCATTCTTCCCTGTGCACTTCTTTAACTTTCAAGGTTTGTTATTGGAAGGTTCATGAATATATTATTTAAGAGTCCTGGGATTTTTCAACAGCCTCCTGATAATCTATCACCTGGAGAAAAGAAAAAGAAAAAAAAAAAAAAACGCATGAGAGTGCAGTATGCTGGGAAAACTCCAAGGGCAGATAAAAGATCTGCCTTTTATTTTTCCTATCCCACAAACAAAGCCGCTTCATTTAGGATACAACAGTGTTGTTACTGAACACCTTTTGGGGAAGTGGAAGTGATTTGAAACTCTTATGAATAAAAATAACCCTGAGGCTTCAGTTAATTATTCTATTTTCCCCTATGAGATACAGAATTAATGGATTAAGGTTAGTGGTGATAAATATGTGGAAGCAGTTGCTCCAGATCTGACAGGTAGCTGATGCGTCCTTTCTCTTGAATAACTTCGACTTTCCTTTAGACCTTCAGCTGAAATGCACTGCAGTGCACTGCATTTGAAAATAATACGTATCCCCTCTTCTGCTACTCACACATACTTGTTTTATTCTTTAAAAATTTTTTTTGGTCCAAACAAAAAATTCTTTTTTGGTCCACATTAGACTCCAATAATTCACTTTTAAAAGTCAATCAGTCTTGCAAGGCCAGGGCCTCCCTCAGCTGCCTGCCCTGTGTGAGGACTGTCCCCCACGAAGACTGCGGAGGTTCTGTTCCCCAGGGTAGGCAGGGTGCGCTCGGCTTCCTGCTTGGTGCTGTGGCATCCGGATAAGAGCAGCCTGGCCAAGATGCCCCAGTGAGCCCAGTGGAAATATTACCAGCCAACAGCACTTGGTGTTGATCATTCTTTCAGTGATTTTTTTTTTAATCTAGTTCAAGATCTTACATTAAGTCATATTTAATGATTATAGAGCTGAATACCTAGAATTGTAGGAATGGCAAATATTGTGAAGTTGATAAGGAAGGTTCTTTCTATTTTGTGACGACTTTATGACTACTGCCCAGTAGAGAATCTGTTTGTTCTATGTTTTAAGATATTGGGAGAAGGAAGGACATGCATATTTATTTTTTTGTAAGATCCACAAAATGTCTGTCAACTTAGTATATTCTGAATTTCTGAATTTCACTACCCAGTATGAAGTACAGTATAAAAATTGTGTCTCTTTCTTTCTTTCTTTCTTTTTCTCTTTCTACACACACACACACACACACACACACACACACACACACACACAACACACCCCTGAATGAATAATGATATTCTTTCACCATTGAAAAATCTGATCCCTCATTCCATCATTATTCAATCCTTTTATTTTATTTAAACAAACAAACAAATATATTCAGTACCTTCTATAATTTAAGGAAACTACAGGAAAAGGAAGATGCATTCCATATGGACTACAGAGATACATTGTTCCTGATGTGAAAGATAAATACTTTAAATCTTTTTTTTTTTTTTTTTTTTTTTTTTTTTTTTTTTTTTTTTTTTTTTTTTTTTTTGGTGGCTACTTGAAAGCAACTTTCTTGGTTTCCCCTCTCCCCATTTCTTCAGAGCAAATGTATCACAAGTGTCTGTCATTTGATTTTTTTTTTTTTTTTTTGTCTTTTTGAGACAGGGTCCCACTATACAGTTCAGGCTGGCTTTAAGCTCACTTTGTAGCTAGGGCTGGTCTTGAACTCACAACCATTCTCCTGCCTCAGCCTCCTGAGTGCTAGGATTATAGGCCTGCACCACCACACCTGGCATTTGTTGATTTTTTTAAGCATAATGTTTTCATCTAATCTGGGTATTCTGTGGAAAATGCACATACAATTTCAGAAGACTAGAACAATTGCAGGAGAAAGTTAAGATTCATCTTAGATAAAAAATATTAACATCCTGCCTAAAATGTTTTCTGAATATAAACAAGCAACAAAACTCTCTTATGAACCGTCCTCCACCCACCTCTAGTCTGGAGTACTAATAAGGACATAATATAACATGTTGTTGGACTTTCAACAGAAGATGAATTAAAATTTCAACCCCAAATGAACTAAAATATGAAAGTCGTATTAAGTTAAATGATACAAAAATAATACAGTGAGTACTTAATTAAGTTATAGGTCAAAAACATGAACAGCCCATATCTATGTCTCAAAGACCATTGTGGAGTTGCAATGAAGTTTATCTGAAAACAACCCGTCACTGTACAAAAGACAGTAATATAAGGTACAAGCCAAGAAACAAAGGTGACAGAAGAGTCTAGCCAAAAATATCAGAGTTTCTTAAATGTTTCTATCCCTGAGGCCTTGTTCTTTGATGTGTATGTAAGTCATTCTTTTTCTCTACAACTACATCACTCCTTTGTTACAGACCAGAAAACCAACACTGGGAAGAATTCATCAGGAACCCACAATGCAGTGCAGTCTGGAAGTGACTTTTTTCCTATATTTTTCGAAAAAGAAATTATCTCAAGTTTTACATCTGGAGCAAAAAGAAGAAAAAAAAAATCTGCCAACCACTATCAAATTGATTTCCTTAAGAGACATTTAATGAGATTCATTAATTTAAAGAGATTAAAAACATTCTGTATTAAAGGACATTTTGACAGAAAAAAATAGGTTATAATAAAAGCTGGAAATCAGTAGTCTCTCTTCTTATCAAAGATGATGTAGAACTCTTAGCAAAGTCTTCATTTTAAAGAGAAATTCAACATCTGATTCAATTAATATAAGTCTTGAAATGACACAGAAAATAAAGTTTGTGATATTTCAAAGTACTAAATGTACTACTGACAAGAGCCTGGAATGTTCAATGTTTTCTTAGGAAGATTCCTAAAGCAAAAGACAAATGGAGAGTGAGGCCTGTATACACTTAATTTTATGGTTTGTGTCTAGATGTCCCCCCAAAGCCTCATACAGTCATGGGGGTTATTTTGTTTTCAGGGGTGGCTGTATATAGAGTGTGTGATGCTGGGCTTAATGGTATATGATTAGCTCATTGTCGGTTTGGCACTGCACTAAGTCCAGTAGCCTACACAGAGTATGAAAGGGACATGATTTTATAATTTAAAGAGAGAAAAAAATAAAAACAATATAGAATTTCAAAACAAGATAATAAAAGATTAACAGTTTTTTTATGTTGCATATTGTTAGCTTTAGAATGATTGTTCAGATTACAAAATATAGGAATGCAAAACTGATCAAACAATATAAAGGTGACTGTTCTTTCCTTTTCCACAGATTCTTTCTCTTTCATAGGATCTATTGTACCTGGTGGATCTTGTTTGCTTTTTCAGTTTCTTACATGGGGAGACATGTGAGGCTGATTTATTTGTTTTGTTATTATGGCCTCTAGTTGTACTCATTTACATAAAAAGCCTCAAGTTTACCTTTTCTGTACCTGAGTAGTACTCCATTGGATAAAAATATCACACCTTTTTTATTTATTCCTCATTTGATGTGCATTTGAGTTGTTTCCAAGATTTAGCTTTTACAAATCATAGTGATGTAATCATGAGTACACATATATCTGTGTTCTGATGTTTTCAATTCTTCTGGGAAAATACTCAGAAAGGGAAAAGCTGGGTTAAATGGGACCTCTAATCCTACTTTTGGAGAAATCTCTATATTGAATTCAATGGTGGTTGCACCAGTCTACACTCTTACCAACAGGGTAGATTTCCCTTTTTCCCCATAGCTCTTCTAGCATTTGTTTTTGGTTGACTACTTGGTGATAGCATTTCTTTCTGTAGTGAGATGGAATCTCAGTGTTTTTGCATTTCTCCAAAGATCAATGATGCTGAACATTTTTCATGTATTTATTTGCCATTTGTATTTCTTCATCTGATAAATGTTAAGACATTGCAGATGGTCATTTTTGTACTAGTCTTTGAATTTTGTGGGCCTGATTTTTTAAAACTTCTTTATATGTTCTAGATATAAGTCCTTTGTCCAAGGGACAGTTGGCTATTTTCCCCTCATTTGTGGGTTTTCTTTGCATTCTGTTGGTGATTTCTTTTGATGTGCAACACCTTTTTAATAAGATGTGATCCAAGTTGTTGATTCTTTGAAGTATTTCCCATGCACTTAGGTTTGTGTTCATGAATTGTCTACCTACCTCTGTGTCTTCAAGATTTATACCTACTTTCTCCTCCAGCAGATTTAGTGTTTTTGTTTTAATATTTTGATACTTAATCAATTTTGTCTTTAGCTTAGTACATGGTGATTGTCATGTACTAAGTAAAACTAAAACTAGTTTTAGTTTTCAGCATGCAGAAAGCCAGTTCTTCCAAGATCACTTATTAAAGAGGCTAACTTCCTTTCCATGAGCATGCTTGGCCCGAAAGGGCTGCTCTTAAGGTTGCTTGCTTGCATTTGCTGTTTTCTGCCACCATGAACTGTTACCCCCTGCCCTGTGTCACTCTGCCTTTGAGTGTCAATTATTGGCTGAAGCCTTTACAAACTATGAGCTAAGTGAACCTTTTCTCTTTTAATTTCTGTGTCAGAAATGAGAGAAAAGTACCAAACACACTTTGCAGTGGAAGAGACCACCTCGCCTAGAAAGAAAGCTAATTTCCAATAAGTTGGAAACTGGCTGAATTCTTATATCTATAACATTTTAATGGCAATGGAATACTCATCTCTGACAAAAGTAAAGAAATAAAGGGGATATAAATGAAGGACTGTTTAGTGAAAAAATATATCTGCATATACAAATTAGTTAGCATAGATATACAGCTATTTTCTCTTAGTTCAATGAGAAAATTGTAAACTTGCAGATGTAGGACAGAAATTTTCAGATTAAATAAAATAGTTTTTAGGCAGGATATCATATGTACATCTTGTACTATGAATAACTACTACAAAGACAACAATGTGCAATGCATTAATTGTTGTAACTGTCCTACTAACCTGTTTAGAAACTGTCCCATTGATATTTCTCCCTCAATAAAATTAATATAAAAATATTAGAAAATAATTTTGCTGTTCTGAGTTGGTTATGAGAAAGTAACTTATTTTTACTTTAAGAAAGTACTAATCTTCTTTTTCTTCTTTTTTTTTAGGGGAACTCAGGCTCTTGCACTTGCCAGGGAAGCGTTCCTTCCACTGAGCCATCTGAGCCAACTTCTTGGCCCAAGAAAGTATTAATCTTTTAAAATGTGTGTCATTAGGGTGCCTAACTGTAATGAAGTCAACTCCTTTAAACAATAATATCTCTGCAAAATGGATGATAAAAATATTCACTAACTATACCAGAAGGCTTGCAGATACAGGACAGAGATTTTTGGATTAAATATAAATAGGAAAAAAATGAAGTATAAAATGATCTACATTTATACTCAATCTAAAACTATGCAATAATACATACATCAAAAAGATAACAATTTGTATACATGTCTCCATACTAAATTTATTGAGATATAATGATTCAAGATGAATTACCTTTGAGCTCTATAATTACAAAAGTGCTCAGAGTGGTAGCCATTAGCTTTTGGATATTTATTAGCAAGGTGAGCTGCAGAAGACATTTTTTGGAGACTCTCTGTATTCCTAAGTCCATACAAACATGAGTATTACAAACAGAGAATTAGGATGTGTGGCTACAATATCCTGCGTTAATCACTAACCACAGATGTGAAAATGTAAAAAGGCACTGTGTTCATTAAAATATTGTAGAAAGATGAAAGAACAAATGATGCAGATTGTGTGTATGGTAAAATGCCTTTAAAAGACAAGAAAGGAATGAAATTAAGTTTAAAATATTTGCCTGTGAAAAGGATGAAAGCAGCTTTGAGCATGTGTCTGCTCTGCAATTTGGAAATTTCTGGACTGGGTGAAGAGGAAAATCCAAAGCAAAGACCATCCATTACGTGAGTTTAAACAAGTGCCATTGTTACAATTGGATCTGTCATTGGCCTGGCCTGCTCGCGGAAAGTGTGATCTTCATAAGGAAGAAGTAAGCCTGAATGCATTAGCAGCTGTGGGCGCGGGGAAGACAGCACTCCTCGCTCCTGAATGGAAAGTCGCTTAAATGAGGTCAAGCAGTGCACCTCTTGGCTGACACAGAAAACTTTATTTCACTCTAGATCCATGATACTTCTCACTATTGTTAGCTAGATTGTTCATTGTAATGTGTGTGTGTGTGTGTGTGTGTATAGCATAATATATACAATATATAATAAAATATTGTATAATATATAATAAAATATATATCTGAATTATATATATATATATATATATATATATATATGCCTACATTTATTTTCTAATAATTTAATGCACACACTAACTTTTTATAAAGTATGGCCTGACTCATATCAAGAACTGCTTTAGGGCCGGCGGTATAGCTCAGCGGACTAAGCGCTTGCTTAGGTAAGCATAGGAACCAGTTTTCGATCCTTGGTTCCCCTAGCCGCGCCGGCCCCGCCTTCGGGTGCGCTGAGCCGGCAATGCAATCCGGGCGCCGTGGCGCGCGTCTGTCATCCCAGCACATGGGAGGCAAAAAGCAGGAAGATCACTATGAATGTGGACTGCATGCATAGTGAGACCCTGCACCAAAAAAATAGAAAAAAAAAAAAAAGAACTGCTTTAATTCCAGGGCCTCTATTTGGTTTATTTTTAGATTTCATTTAATCTTTTGGAAATGTATGGACCTTGTCTTTCAAGAATGTTTATTGAAATAATGTTTTCAAAGACTGCGAATAGAATTTTGGCTTTCTATAAATGTATAATTTGACTGTGTCCAGAATTCTGACTTCAATTTTTCTCAGTCTTGTTCTCTATAATTCCCGGACTTTACCTATCTCTGAACTTAAATATTTTAAATTTTTTTTTGTATTTTATTTTATTTATTTTTTATTTTTTTATTTTATTGAACTACAAATGTCAATCAGACAGTTTCAAGACACCTTAACAATACAGATTCGATAAATTAATACATTGCAAACTGTTTTCATAATGTTTTGGTATTGTACAAGGTGCATACATGATATTATATTTACAGATATTATTTTAGCAGATATCTCTTATCAGTGAACTAAGAGTGTAGCTGCTTACTTATCTTATTTTTTATACCTGAATTATATAAAAAATTCAATAATTATTTTCCTAGTGGATGACCGTAGTACTAGAAGCCGACATAATATCCTGTCCAACCACCATTAGTGCAGATCTTGCCTCTCATAGAATTATGTAGAAGCACAGCGTTATCTATCCCAACTGTACTGTCTATACACACACATCATGATTTTTTCTTTCTACACCCCTTCCTTTGTCTACACCTGTC
>PVKA01029568.1:0-28163 GCA_004027165.1 Ctenomys sociabilis
GAGTGTTTTCGTAGATGCCTCTGCATATTCTAATCTATTCCACTGATCCTCAGGTCTATTTTGATGCCAATACCATGTTGATTTTATCACAGTGGCTTTGTAGTATAATTTCAAATCAGGAATTGTGATGCCTCCTGCTTTTTCTTGATTGGCCAAGATTGTCTTTGCTATTCTAGGTCATTTGTGGTTCCAAATAAATCTTAGGATTGATTTCTCTATATCTGGGAGGTATGTTGGTGGCAATTTGATAGGGATTGCATTAAATCTGTATAGCAATTTATTACTACAAATGAACTGTTCCATTAGATTCTTTAGTTGTCTAAACAATTTTAACTTAATCTGCCATCTAGATAACATATTTTAAATAATAATTTAACAAATATTTATGAATGTTGTTTTAAAATCAGCTCTAGTTTAAGTAAAAAATAGTATTTTATTTATTTACATAAAACATTTGTTGTGAAACAAAAAAAAAAACATGAAATGACAAAAATAATCTGCATCAGATTGGATCCCATAGGAGAAAAGAAGACATTTTGAAAACTACCTAGTATGAATTAATGTACAGCTAAAGAAAATAACTTATAATCAGGGCCAAAGAAAATCCTGGGTTAAATTAAACACTACAAAAAAAAGGTGGAGGGAAGAGGGAGAAAACCTCCTTCCTAAGTATCAGAAGCCTTTTGAGTGTACAGAGAGTACATTATTGAAAATCAGTACATTTGAATTGATGCAGATCAGGCATGATGAATGCTAGATTGTCCTGGATGAAATCACAGGCACTGGCAGAACATCTGGTCTACCTCCTTTGTTATTTTATTGCTAATTTGCAATGTATTGCAATTAAAATAACAATTAAAATTACAGGCATTTTGAATAAAGAGATAATTTGTGCACCTCTTTAAATAATCAACCTCTTCTGCAAATGACATTTTTTTTTCAAAGAAATGGTTTCTGAATCCCGATATATTGCTTTTCATTACAAAGAAACATTACTTAATGTGTACATTCAAGCAGAACTACACCAGAAAAAAAAAGTCATATAATCAGTCTTTTGGTAATTACAGTACTCACTTGTTATATTTACTGGAGATATTTCACAAGGATTTAATATTGGCCTTTACTGTTACTTGTGCTTTCTACAAGTTCAGATTTAGTAGGCATGTATTTAGTATTTATTTCCCAAATACCTGATTTTAAAAATAAAGGTAAACATGTTTATAAGGACATATGGTTTGGGGACACACAAATAAATATGTCACCTGAGGAAGCAGCTACTGCTTCTTTGAACAGATACACAGGTGTGTGAAAGGAATGACACACAATTAAATGTTTAAAAAATTATTTTTACATAAATGACATTTCCCCTTACTCTTCTTTCTGTTCATGGTAACAAATTAAATCTGTGGAATTACGTTGATGCCAAGTAAAATGCTATAGGAATTATAGATCAACTACAGCTTAGTCATTTGCATGTTGTTAAAATTTCTGAATTATATATCTTAAATCAAGTTTTCTCACCAATGGCAATTACAAAATTAGGTGATGAGGAAATCAAGTCTTTCTTATTAGTGACACTTGAAATTAGCTGTCAGGTAGCCCAGTTCCAAAGTCACACCTATTTGATGTGAAAGCAGACTGGGATACTGTGAGGACTGTGTATGTGGATTCTTGGGGTTGGAAATCCAGTCATTTGCCAACAGACTGACTCCCTTCTATCAGCCGTACTTTCTTCACTTGTCCTTATTTAAGATTGTCATGTAGATTTAATGCGGCAATGCATTTAAAACATAAAATACAGTGACCAGTATTAGCAAATCCTCAAGATTGAGTGGCCAGCTCAGTTATCCTAGAAAAAGGAGTTTGAAAGATAAAGGAGAATAAACAGAGAAGGAGATGAACAGCAGGCTCAAAACACTACCTTTTGGTTATGTTTGAATTTTAGCAAAGGAAAAGAAGAGCAACAAGATGAACAGACTGGGTAGAGTAAGACAGCTTATGTGCAGGAATGAATCAAAGGACACCATGTCAACAGCACCATCATACCCAACCATCTCCTAACAAGTTGAAAAAATATAAGAAAAAGATACGTAAAAGATATTCTTGGGCCCAAGAGATAGCTTGGTTGTCTAAGCAACTGTCTGGCAAATGCAAGGACCCCAGTTTGATCCCCGTACCCCGCCACTGTGCCAGTCACTGAAACCAGGTCTGGTGGCACATGCCTAAAATTCAAGTGCTGGAGAGGCTGGGTGGGGGGTGTCGCTACAGGTCTGAACTGCATAGTGAGACCCTGTGCCAAATAAATACATAAATAAAAGACTTTTAAAAAGATAGTCCTGCTTATAACTACACACCTGTAGTTTGAAATGTGTCTTTAGCCTGAGGCAAAGCAAACTGAAGCTGCACTGGCACAGGATACGATGAGACAGGTGCAAGACAATGCAGTGGGGAGTTGTTTGTTGTAATTCAGATTCTGTATTTCTTTCTTTTTCTTAATATGATGGCACACTCCTGGCAGGGCTATATGAAATATAACAAGATGATACACAAAGTCACCGCCAAAATGATTTAAAAAAATCCTACATAAATAAGAAAATATTTAAATTCATTTTTTTTCACCTGTTCACTTGCTTCCTACAAATGGCTCTATTTCTATTTGTAGATTCCTTATGTAACACATTAACCAAAAATATCAATATGATATAGAATATGTAGGTAGTAAAGCTATTGTCTTCTTTTTCAATACATTAAACCTAATGAAATCCTTTTATAGGGCGTTGCCCGGGATGCGGGAAGCTTCCGCCGCCGCCTTCGCAGCCTGCGCCTCTCTTGCCACTGGGGTTTGTATGAAAACACAAGCAAGTGATGGTGGGTGGCGGGGACACCCGGAGCCCAGACAGCGGTCGCCGGTGCTGCCCACGCGGAGCCCGCCCCCGCCAGGCCGGCGCCCCTGCGAAGCCGATTGTCTGCAGTGGTGAAATGAAGCAACTCAAGATGAGCAAGTTAACAGTGGTATCAGAAAAACGTGTTACCAGTAATTCTCGGATGGTGGGACTCTTGGCTCAGCTGGAGAAGATCAGTATTGAATCTTCAGAATCAGATACTGCTAGGCGTGTTACATCAAAAATTCTTCGTCTGGTTCACAGTCAAGAAAAAATAAGGAAAGAATTGACAACCGAAGGTTCTACAGCAGTAGATATTCTGCTGTCAACATTACAGAGCACGAAAGATCTTCAAACTACACTAAACATTTTATTTATTTTTTTCTTAAAATTTTATTGGAGTACAAATATCAATCAGACAGTTTTAAGACACCTTAACAAGACAGATTCGATAAATTAATACATTGTAAACTGTTTTCATACTGTTTTGTTATCGTACAAGGTGTATGCATGATATTTATTATACTTACAGACATTATTATAGCAGATGGCTCATCAGTAAATTAAGAATGTAGCTGTTTACTTATCTTATTCTTTATACCTGAATTGTATCAAAAATTCAATAATTATTTTCCTAGTGGATGACCATTGTACTAGAAGCCGACATAATATCCTGTCCAACCACCATTAGTGCAAATCTTGCCTCTCATAGGATTATGTAGAAGCACAGCGTTATCTATCCCAACTGAACTAACCATTTTAAGCATTCTTGTTGAGCTGGTGTCAGCTGGTGGGGGTCGAAGAACGAGTTTCTTAGTTGCCAAAGGTTTCACAGATCCTGTTACAATTACTTGTGAATGCCCGCAAAGAATCTCCCCCACATGAAGAGCTGATGGTACAAGTTCATTCTGTTCTTGCCAAGGTTGGACCAAAAGATAAAAAATTTGGAGTGAAAGCTAGAATAAATGGGGCTCTGAATGTAACTCTGAATTTGGTCAAACAAAATCTGCAGAATCATCGATTGGTTCTACCTTGTCTTCAGCTTTTACGAGTTTATTCTGCCAACTCTGTGAATTCAGTAACTTTAGGGAAGAATGGAGTTGTAGAACTGATGTTTAAAATCGTTGGCCCATTTAGTAAGAAGAATTCAGGTCTTACGAATACCGAGGATTAAACTGAGGACTATGTGCTTGTCAGGCAAGCACTTACGCCATTTGAACATCCCCACCCTCCTTTTAAGGTAAAATAAAAGCAGTTTACAGTTATTTGGTTATAGTTAGTACTTTTTTTTTAAGCCTAGAGGTCATTCTTTAATTTTTTTATTGTGGAATTTTTCAAACATGTATAATATATACTATATTATGTTAAATTAGTCAATGATATAAATTACCTAGTGTATTCAACAATTAGCATTTTACCTTTTTGTTTGATTTACTTATTTTTTCTACATTGATTTTTTTGGAGTACTTTTAAGCAGATCTTAGATATTTTCTCTAGAGTGACTTCCTCTGAACATTACCATTTCTGTCTTAAATACATCAGTACATAACGCTACCAAATAAGTATTTCACAACAGAATACTACAGTGACATCTGAATTTTTTAACACCTTAATACAAAATACCATGGTTCTCCAGGTTTCTAAAAATTGTCCTTTTACGGTTAGGTTATTTCAAGCAGAATCCAAACAGTACATATACATTGTTCTGAATTATACTTATGAAGTTTTCAAGTCTACATAAAAGTACTTTTGTTATGCAAATTCGACAAAAATCATTCTGTTATTTTTATTTCATTTTTCTCTTCCCTGCCCTACCTCCTGGAGTACTTAAAAGCACATGTCAAAAAAAAGGGGGTTCCAGGGAGTTGGCTCAGTAGAATAAGTGCTTCCCCGGCAAGCGCAAGGGTCTGAGTTCAATCCCTGGATCCACCAAAAATAAAATAAAATAAAATAATAAAATAATAAAAGCACATGTCTACCATTCTATTTGGTCTGCAAGTTCTTTAGTATGATTGCTATCTGCTATAGGCCTTCTTTTAAATCACTCAGGCCTTCTGTTTTTGTTATCACACTATCATTTCTGTGTCCAACAATAGTAATTTCTTATTAAAATTTTTTATTTTTCATGATCTAAGAAATGTCCCTCTCCCTGTAGTTGGCTTGTTTAAATAAGGGTCCAAACAAGGTCTATGCATTGTATTTGATTGATACATCTCATAATCTTTTAGAATAAATACAAGGCCACCTATTTATCTATTTCTTGGCTCTGTTTTATTGTAGGACCTGTGCGATATTTCTTTAGAATATTGCACATTCTAGATTAGGGTAACATTGTGCTGCTGTCATTTTTATTTTATTCTATTTATTTTTTTATTTTTTAAATTAATTGAGAAAGAAATTCTAATGAGACAGTTTCAAGACAGGTTGGTAGGACAGTTACAATAATGAATACATTACATATTGTTGTCTTCATAGTGGTTATTCGTAGTACAAGATGTAGACATATCTTGTCTAAACACTATTAGTACAAATCTTTCTTCTCTTTGAACTAAGAGAAAGCTGTATATCTATTCCATCTATTTTGTATATACAGATATGTACATATTTCTTCACTATAAAATTGTTGTTCATTTATATCCGCTTTTGTTGTTTAGTTTTGTCAGAAGTGGGTATTCTATTGCCATTCAGATACTGTAGATATGTAAATTCAGCAAAATAATATAGTCCAGGAGTCCATAATAGTAGTGTGTTATCTGCAGACCTGGCAATGTCATAAGCTGTTGACTTGAGCCTTTTACAGCTCATATATTAATATGGTTTACTTTTTATGCCTTGCTTTTATACTTTTCTGCTGGATGTTTAAGACCAAGATAAAGCAAGACCTTTATAATAAAAAAATGTAACTTTTGTATTTGACAAGATCAGTCAGATCCCCTCAGGATTTACCCTGAAACACTGTACAACAGTCTGTAGGTCTTTTGTTAGTGTCAGCCATGTGGATGAGTCAAAGGCATTGCTTGACCAATTTGCTCTCTGTGAAAGCCTGAGAGGATGTTTTCTCTCCATTAGGCACATTCTACAGTGTCAGTCGTTTTCCTCTGTGGCTTATAATCTCCTTGATCAGAAAATTTGGGACACCACTGAGTTATAGCATGTTATAGTACAGGTTTTCCTATGTCCTGAGTCCTTCACTGACCTTGAAGGGCTGGGGCCAAAGTGTTGGCTATCCTCGTAGCTCTTCTTTTTCTCTAATTTGTTGGTTACAAACTTGGGTTGTTAACTCTCTAGAAGAGAAGCTTGTTGATATCACTAGCCTACAACATAGGCAGTTGGGCTTAACATCTGTGCTGAATATCAAATGCCTTCGATATAACATGGAACTGATATTTTCCAACAATCATTGATATGCTAAGCTTTAAGTCCTTATAGAATGTGAAATAAATAAAAAATAAAATAAATAATTGCACATTTTGCACAGAAATTTAGAAATCTAGCCATATAAATTAACCTGCTACCTGCTGTAGCAGGACAGTTCTGTGACATTTTTTTCTTGTCTCTTGTTTTCATTGATGTCATTTTATGCATGTTGACAGAGGTAGTGACTTACTTAAATTTACCCTTTTTAAAAAATAAAAATATTTCAGAGGTAGTGCTAGGTGGTTGAGGGGCTCTATCAATTGGAATGTTCCTGTGGATTTGGTTATTCATTCTTTGCATTGCCTGGATGTGTTATTTTATTAGGACTTGTACAATAATGGCTTTCCTGATATTTTTATTTCTTCCTGTGCTGTATTTATTAGCTGGGAGGCTTTTATAAAGGACTTGTCTGCATAAACTGTCAGATTAAATTTTACTCATGAACATCGAGAAATTCAGAACATTTCTAGTCTTTACACCCTTTCTTAATAAAAGTCAAAATTTAAAAAAAAAGAAATCCTTTTATAGTGATTGTTTTAGAATTAGCTAAAGGCTTCACTCATTTTTTTTTTTTTTTTTTTGTATTCTAGGGAAGGGTCTCCAAGGGTTCAGGGTCTCACTACTAGTTCAGGCTTATAGTGGCTCGCCTGTTTACAGCCTCCCAAGAGCTGGGGTTACAGGCATGCACCACTGAGCCCAGTCTCAATTGCTATCTCAGGGTACCCTGGGGGTGAAGCCGGCACAGCAGGCCCAGGGATCAAACCCCAGCCCCTGTGACTGCTTGCAGGTGCTTTAAACTGCTGAGCTATTTGGCCAGCCCTTTCACTAAATTTCTTGATTGATCTTCTTAAAATAGGAATTTTTAAATATTCCACTACAAATATTATTCCTGTAATATAAGGAATATAATATATATTACAAGACACTGGAAAACACACTAAATAAAAAGCAGAGAAGGCACAATTAAAAGTTTTAATGTAAGAGGTGTATGAGAGGGATGGGGGATTTATTTTTTATTTATTTATTTGTTTGTCTATTTATTTATTTATTTTGGCAGAACTGGGATTGAACTCAGGCCCTTGCACTTTCCAGGAAAGCGCTTATTCTACTGAGCCATCTCCTGGGCCCCTGAGCCATCTCCCCGGCCCCAAGCTGCAATAACTACACACTATAAGATACATAAAAGGAATATATGTGAAATTATTAGCTGGAATTAAAATTCAGCTTGGGTTTATGCTGCTGTATAAATCAAGTAAATATTTTATTTCTCTCAGAATTGAAGCTAAGAAAGGGCCGAGGAAATGGCTCAGTAGAATAAGCACTTCCCTTACAAGCACAAATGCCTGAGTTCAATCCCTGGTTCTGCCAAAAAAAAAAAAAAAGAAGAACTGAAGTGAAGCAATATCAACAATAATGTGAACTTTCATGATTTAAAATACTAAAAACATTTATAAAATCTTTTCCATTGTAATAGTAATTTTAGTAATTTTTTAGGATTTTCATAATTTCATATTGTCTGCTTTATTGTACCAAAATATAATCAAAACCCTAAAGCGTAACATGTATTTTGGAAGGCAGCTATGCTCCCCAGTATACCACCAATGCAGGCCATAACATTTATTTTGAAAGAATGAGTACATTGCTACAATGTAGCGGTCTGAATCTTGACCACAATTACAAATAGCAAATGCATTTGCCTTTCTTCTACTGTCTGTCTACGCTGAGCTAAACCTAATTTCCAAAGTTGTGACCTAAAGTTCATGGAAAGTGTCATTGATCACTCTTACCAGCCCTCACCCCCCACCCTGTCTTTTCCCTCTTGTGCCAGCTTCTCCCTTAGAGGGAGCCTTTGCCAAGCAAAAGTGTCTCTAGATACCCAGGGAATAAAAATATCATTTAATTTGGTCTAGTCATTGACTCATCATAAATAAAGAGACAGTACAAAGAATGAACAGTCAGAAAATGTCAGCATATTTTAAATTATTTAAAGAAATCCACTAGTATATTATGGAAAGGTACCATTGATCTTTAGCTACTCAATGACTGTTAAGTAATTCTCTGAGATAAGGCCAAGAAAGAATCAGTATATAATGTCAAGGAAAACATTTATACAAAATATTACTAAAAGAAGTTCTCGTGCTGATTTTTAAAATTGCGTTAAATTAGTTACATTTCAAAATTTTTAAAATATGAGTAAGTAGAAGGAGAATAAATATCCAACTACATTTCACAGAGTATAGCCTTCCAGAAGCTCTGGATGACATGAGATATTTAAAAACTAGGCATTTCATTTACTGTAGGCTTCTTTCCTGTGGAAGGAAATAAATTAGCACTTGTTTTAAGAATCTCTATAATGTGAAATAAAAGACCCCACTATGTTAACAGTGCCAATGGAAGGAGAATGGTTAGTAGAGGTGGCCTGGAGTTTATTTTGTCCTTGTGACTTCACTGGGCAGGGAGGGTTGTTACATGACAAGAAGCCCATTCTAGTTTCAGGCACATGTTATTCCCGTAATGGAACTAAAGGGCCTTTCTCTGCTATTCCCATGTGAATTCAGTTCTGTCACGTATAACCATATAGTAGACAGTTTCTGTGGTCTTGCTGCTGGTGGTCAATGCACTTTTTAGACTGTTGGGCCCAGAAGGAACTGCTAGGCTCAGTGGTCACGTGGGACGATCCTCAGAAGCTTGTCTAACTCGAGTTGCCAGGGAGGCCAAGCGCTTGCCGTGGAAATTTCCAGCATTCATCCTCAACATTTCACACTTTCCATAGTCCATCCCTCAGTATCGTCTGAGATACATGTGACTCCAGGCTTCTTTCCCCACTATTTTAGCCACTGATATTTCAAATGAGTCTTGAGCATTTTCCCTTCAGTTGAGACATTCTATAAATGAAAGTGGATGACTAAACTGGATCAGTCAAAGACCTGAGTAACTATAATGAACTCATGTATGTGAGCACGCACATAAGTAATGTATAATCCTACAGAATATGTTGTTATCCCTATAAAGTTGAACTGTATTGGAGATGTGTCTTTAAAGAGATGAGTGAGTTAAGATGCAATCACAAAGGTAAGTCCCACTCCATCCTCCCTGGGGTCTGCATAAGAAAAGCCCCTGCAGGCCTAGGGAGGAGCCTTCAGCAAAGGCTAACATTTTGACCTTGGAATTTTTGCTGCCAATTGTGAGAAAATTCCTTTCTGTTAATCAGAGTCCCCAGGATGTGATATTTTGTAGGGAGGACCTAACAAAATAAATTACGAATATGATATACATACATGTTTATTAGCATAATTTGACAAAATTATATCTTATCCTTCTATATATAAACTTTTCATTGAAGTGAATTCCCCTGAAAAGAATTATGCAGCTTATTGATGTGAGCATGTCAACTTTTTTTTTTTTTTTTTTTTTTTTGTCTTTTTGAGATAGGGTCTCACTATGCAGTTCAGGCTGGCCTTAAGCCCTTAAGCTCACTTTGTAGCTTAGGCTGGTCTCGAACTCACAACAATCCTCCTGCCTCAGCCTCCCGAGTGCTGGGATTACAGGCCTGCGCCACCATGCCCGGCTGAGCATGTCAAATTTTGCAAATATCTTTATTAAAAAATAATTGTGAGTTAAAAAATTATAGAATGTGAAGTTCTTTCCTCCTACCACTTTCTCACAAGAAATCTTCTCTTTCTCACCAAGAATAATGTTTTTTCTGAGAGCATTGTATTTAGTGCTGATAGTACACTTACATCATTAGCAAAAACCATCATGAAACACTCCCCCAATGGGACACTTCCTTCAGTATTCTGAGGGCCCGCAGCGTGGTGGCTGCCTCTTTCAGAGGGATGTGCCTGCAGATCTTTTGCCACGTAACCTGTAACAGTGTGCTGTCAGTATCCACACTGTACTTAGTACACTTGATCATAGATTCTGACATTCTTCATGGCATATTAGTGCCTTAGATGGGGTCCTAGTTTTTGTTTATGCAAAATATATGTTACTTTCTTTTTAATATTGCCAAGTATGTTGTCTTTGTTAATATCCATAGTATTATTTCCTGAATAAAAGTGATTTAGGATTCTTGGATCTAAGTTGTATATTTTTCTCCTAAGAGGATAATTCTAAACTATTCTCAGTCAACTTTGTTATGCTAATGAATATGGGTTTAATTTTTGTCTCTCAAAAAACAGTTTAAAAACTGATTAAAATGTATGGGAATCACTTGTAAAGTAAAATTGCAAGCATCCATCCATCACTTGACTGGTGCATTAGAATTTCCTGTCTCATGTGAGTTGACCTTATTTCCACAGCTGTAAGGATATTTTGATTCATACACTTAGCGACAGCAGAAATTTTTATTAATGCTTCATGTTAAAATGTTAGAGGTACTCCAAAATATTTACCAAGTAACATTTGAACATGACATCGTAGTAAAGCATCTTACAGATAACAATTTTAGAGGCAACCAGATAGGTGTTTTCTTTTTTCACAAAAGAGTTTACTAATCGAGACTCATAAAGATTAGACTACCCACAAATCAGAGTTAGGTGTCAGGAGTGTGTGAGCAATGATGCCAAAGTGCACTTTCTCACTATGTCACATTAGCGCATAACAACTCCCCTTAAATAACTGACAACAAATTGCAATACTGAGATTCATTATTTAAAGTTGATGCATTTAGTAAACCAACTGTTTTAAATTGTTATTTAAATGTATACCAGGCCTTGACAAAAGAGGATATCCAAAGGGACAATGAAGATTTAAGGGCTGGCCAAATAGCTCAGTGGATTAAAGCTCCTGCAAGCAGGCATAGGAGCCAGTGATTTAATCCCTGGGTCTGCCTGGGGAGGGCATGCTGAGATGGCAATTGAGACTGGGCATGGTGGTGCATGCCTAAAATCCCAGCACTTGGGAGGCTGTAAACAGGAGAAACACTCCAACTCCAATTTAGTATGAGACCTTGAACACCCTGTATAACCTTCCCTAAAATACAAATACATGTGTGGTGTGTGTGTCTGTGTGTGTGTGTGTGTGTGTGTATGAATAAATAAATAAATGACTTCGAAGGAGGGCTGGCCAGGTAGTTCAGTGGACTAAAGCACCTGCTTAGGCAGGGCGCAGCAGCTGGCATTCAGTTCTCTGCATGCCGTGCCGGCCCTCCCTGGGGTGCACTGAGATGGTGACTGAGACTGGGTATGGTAACCTGTACCTATAATCGCCGCACTTGGGAGGCTGCAAACAGGAGGGTCACTAGAGTCTGATCTAAGTAGTGAGACCCTGTAGACTCGGCAGACCTGGCAGAATCTGTACTGAATACATTTAAAACAAAATTTAAAAGGGTGCACAGGAATGGGTGATACAAGACAAGTACAATGATGTATAGGCACATATCACTGGACTAAAATAAAGTGCCTGGAAACGAGTTTCAGGAAGTGCGCAGAGGAAGGAGGTAAGGATTTTGTTGAATGCAGAGGTGAGCATCAAAACATGGTATTTGACAAATTCTGAGCTGACAGAACTGAATGTTATGTGTGAAGTATAAATAGAATGGAAAATACGTGTTGCTCTGGCAGTAAAAATAGTTTGGCAAAAATATAAACCCTGCTAGTTTTCCTGGTTCACTAAACAGGAAAAATTTTGGTCTCATAACACTTAATTTCTTATCTCTAGGTACTTGAAAAAAAATTTTTTGATTATCAAGATGCTAATGTACACCAGTGTTTTAAGGCATTCTTCAAAACAAGCAAATTTTCAAGAATATGAGGAAAATTTTCTGCTAATCCTGTTTGAGAGATACTAATGGAAAACGCTATACTCTCATTCTAATAAAGCATATTTACTTATGAATTAATACTATAAATGAGAACTATTATATGTATTCATTGCCAAAACTAATTTTTCAGATGATAACTAGAATAAAAGCAATAACATTTTTTACTTCTTTTAAAGTTTCCAATGCTCAGTTTCTTTAATTCCAAAGTGATAGGTTAGGACTCAGAGTTTCCCAGGCATCCTGCTCCAAACTCTCCCCCTGTTGGCCTTGGGCTGGGGCCAGAGCACAATCCCAACCATGCCCCAATCTGTGCCCTGGTCTTAGCTCACTTCCCCTTGGTCCCAAGCGTGGTTAAAACCACAGAACAGATCTGCCCAACTTTGACCTGGGCAGAAAACCACTGACACTCTGCTTTGTTAACATCGAAAGTCCCCCACAGATCAGGCAGCACTGCCAAGCTCTCCTTCTGCTGTTCTAGTCCACAAACACCCTCCCCACAAAACCCCTTAAAAGCCTGTGCTGTGCCTTGTTCTCTGCTGTGTTGGGCAGCTAGACAGCCAGCCTGCTTGCTCCTATCTCTAATAAATCTTCTCCTGTCAGAATGCCTGCTCTGGTCAGTGACTATGTGGGCTCATACCCAACACAAAGCCCTACTAGCTTGTCCATGCAAAACCAATTTCAGAGAAAAGAAAGCCTCCTTCTCCCAAATTAATATGAATTTTCTACAGCAAAGAGAGACTAGCCTTCTACTTAATTTTGCCTGTGGTTAGGTAGGAGCCCCAGTGAGTAACATCAACAAAAAATGACAAATAATGAACTCAAATGTTTTCTGAGGACTTGTGGTAATACGCATAATTCCCCCACCCAACTATTCCAGCCCAAACCCTTGGAAACTAAGATATATCTCATGTGCCAGAAATTGATTTTGTAAATGAAATTAAACTTAGGACCATGAGATGGAAAGAACTTATCCAAGATTTAGTAAACTTGAAATGCAATCATACGTATTTTGTTTTGCTTTATAAGAGAGTAGAAGAGTAATATGTACTGTGGTCAAAATATATAATGAATATTTAACTAAAACAATTTATGATAGTAAAAGAAACTGTCATTAATCCCCTCAAGATATGTCCCTCCCAGGCTGGGGAGATGGCTCAGTAGAATAAGCGCTTCCCTGGCAAGCGTCAGAGTCTGAGTTCAATCCTGGGTTCCACCAAAATAAATAAATAAATAAATAAAGGTATCTCCCTCCCTTCCAACATGGTAATCTGCTAGTTCTTCCCACTTTCTGAAGCACTTCTGGAAGTCCTCTGAATAAGGGTTTTTATGAGGTCTGATCAAAGGTGCAGTAAGTGCTGCTGCCTGGTGCCATCTAATGGAAAGGCAAGCTGGTAAAGCACACTGCAGCGTGTCTTCATCCGGCTTTGCTACTGGATCTGGCACCGTGTGACTTCTGACTCTTCCCTGCTATCAAAAGGACCATTATAGTTGAGCATTTAGAATCGATTCAGGACATCAAGGTAACCATGACAGCACAGCTAAAGATACAAAAGAAGGCTTCCTCAGCTGGATCAGAAAGTTACAGGAACAATGGGATAAGTGTGATCAGAGCAAGGGAGGGCATTTTGAGGGGACTTCATCATGATGTGCCTTTTATTTTGAAATCTAGATATTCAATGTATGTTTTTATCGCTCCTGCATTACACGTGGAATAGGAGGCTGTGACAACAGAGGGATGCAGCCCCTAGTCAAGGGACGCCAACAGACACCAGAAGCGGGAAGAGGCAGGACACAGATTCTCTCCTGGAGCTTCCATGGGATGGTAGCCCCGCTGATAGCTTGACTTTGATTTCGGACACCTGATACTAATTTCAGATTCTGGCCTCGAAAACAGTGAGGTAATATATTGCTTTTGTTTTAAGCAGAAAGTTAGCTCTAATTTCTTACAGCAGCCCTAAAATGTCCTATGGGACCCTTTTAGCCATAAAATCATATAGACATCAAACAAAATGAAGATAAGAAAATCTTTTAAAAAGTAAAATTTGGAATGACTAAAAATCTAAAGTACAAGTACCTCAGGAGCTTTGGACTTTCCTATCTTGTGTCTGAGAAATTGGTTTAGATATTTTTCTTTGGGTAAATGTGGGCTTTTTTCCTTTCTTTCTGCACCTAGCCCATCCCCCACCCTACCTATAGTACTGAAATTGAATCTGGAGCCTTCACACCCATGGTTATATCCTCAACTCTTTTAAAATGTTATTTATTTTGACACAGGATCTGAATTGTCAAGTGTGCTTGCCTCTTGTCTCAGGCTTTCAGATTGCTGGGATTTCAGGTGTGTGCTACCATATACAACTTTCTTTCTTACCCAATAAACACAGTCATTTGTTGCTAGTCCATAGCTGTTTTAATATAAATTGTTATTTAATTGTTATTTAATTTATTTAATATAAATCTGTTATTTCATTGGTCTTCACAATGTTTTCTTAAAACTCTTAGTATTTTGTTTAAGATTCTTAGTCTACAGCTCCCTGTGCTGCCCACCTTCCTCCACATGGTTTTCCTGTAGCTTGCTCAACATTTTCTGGTCAATATTTCCCAATAACTGACAGATCCACTGGTTCCTTGGATGTACAATTCATTGGGTAAATGTTTCATAGAAATTCATTCTTCCCCTACTTTTTAGTGCTGCTCACTCTTCACCTTCCTCTCTCTACCCTGCACAGCTCTGGCAGATGCCTCTATTATTCCAATAAAAATCTTTTTCTCCACTTTAGTAATACTGTCCACACAGTCAAATATAAGAGACATACTGTGCCTCTGCTCTCATGACTTCAATCCCTTGAAGAACTGAAAGTAACTGGTTTCTTTCCTCCACCATAAGGTGATTTGATTATAGGCAGCTGATTTAGAAATATTATAGGCAGTCAGACAGGGCCAGGCCTTCAAGGAGACAATATGGAAGACAAGGTGACTTTGCAACTTGGAAGAGACAGACAGTCCCATATAGGCCAGACTTCAAGACGAAAGAGGAAACAAATACAGCTACATACTAAGGAGGGGCATCAGGGATTGATATTCTAAATAGGTATCAATCACCTTGAAAGAGCCCAAATGCGTCACTAACCCAATCCCCAACATGAAGAGATCCTGTGCCATATTCATGCCCACTTGCTATGCAACTTGCTCCCCCATTTGGTATTGGATTTAATCAGTTTTGCCTGAGCAATGGGGCTTATAATCTCATTGCTTGAGCATAGTTTTGTCCCACTCATATCCACTTCAGCGAGTTCTCATGTCTTCTCTACCACGTTAAATGCGCCTCACCACATGGTGTTCCTCTATAAAACTCCCTGGAAGAGAAGCTTCCTGGGGATCACCTGCTGGGGCCCCCTTTCTGTCCCTCTCTTGGGCAGGAGCTGTCTTTCTCCCAATAAATACATTCTGCTCATAACGTACATTTATTCCTAAAATTCATTCTTCAGTTTTTGAGAACATGAACTTGTCCCAGGTTAGGAGATCATTTTTCCCCTATATCATTTGGAGGTCATACACCAGAGATCAGTTTTTCTCCCTTTATCAATTTCCTTTTGATTTCCACATCCTCGAGTTCTGCCAGTCGTCCTATTTCTGTCTATATCTATTCAGTCTCTGCTTATGATCTTTACCTAAGTTTTAGAATTATTCAGTTTTAGAAGATGAGAATCTTTTCTTTTTCTGTATTTAGGACAGGGTCTACAGGGCCTACAGAGTCTCATTGCATAGATCGGACTCATAGTAATTCTCTTGTTTTTAGCCTCCCAAGTGCTGAGATCACAGCCACATGCCACCACTGCCAGGCTCAATCACTGTCTCAGTGCACCCTGGGGGAAGTACTGCACACTGGGGATCAAACTCCAGTGCTACACTCTGCCCAAGCATGCTTTAGTCCACTGAGCTATCAGGCCAGCTCTTCTTTTCTATTTTAACTTCTCAGTCTACATGGTTTTGTCTGTTCCATGGCCTTTTAAATGTGGTCAGCTCAGGCCAGCAATGTAGCTAACTGGCACAGTGCCTGACTGGCAAGCATGAGGTCCTGAGTTCGATTCCCAACAGCATAAAAAAAGAAACAGACAAATTCTATTAGTTCCTCGATGAATATATCTGAACTTCAGATTTACAAATATAGCTGTGACATTCATCACACCTCTTGAATATCCGATGACATCTTAAACTCTCATTGGGAAAGAATCATATTCTTCTCTTTGTGCACATCGCTAGCTCTTCCTTCAACTTTTCCTGCCTTACTAAACAGTGCCACCATCTATCATGCT
Organism: Ctenomys sociabilis; assembly: GCA_004027165.1. NCBI lineage: Eukaryota > Metazoa > Chordata > Mammalia > Rodentia > Ctenomyidae > Ctenomys > Ctenomys sociabilis. Next base: position 16,377 of record PVKA01029568.1, read on the forward strand.
GTACCAATCAAGAAAGCTGATAATTACCCTTAACTACCTGTTACCTTGTTGAATCCTTCATTTAATCTTATATACTTGCCTCAAATATATTTCATATTTAATCACTTCTCTTATCGCTATTGCATTCATATGTTTGCTAGTCTAGACCCCATCTAATTGATCTCTGAGTTCTAACTTGTCCTGTTTCCAGACCATTCTCCGCATCATATCAAAGCCTGGTTAATCTCTTGGTCAGTTTACTTGCCCACTTATATACTCTAATCTCTTCTAAATAGATTGTATTTAAAAAGCCATGAATTAGCCTTTTCCATTTTTTTCCAACTTGTCTCAAAATTTTGATCATTCTCACTACATATCCTCAAGTCTTCTCATGCCCTATACAACTTCAACTTGTGCCATAGCAGTGTGTTTAGACTGATGCTTTATGCCTACAGAAACATCTTCACCTAGTCTAAATATCCACATGTAGATATTAATTTTATTCTGGGTTCAACTCGCACTTAATTTCATCAGGAAATTTTTTCTGGTTGTTGAATGGGATAAAAAAGGGGGGGGAGGAGAGATGAGAGAACAAGAGAGAAGAAAAAGATTAAGTTAAGGAAAAATAAAAAAGAAGAAAAAGGGAAGGACCTTTGTCTCAGTAGTCTATTCCAGAACATCCTGCCTGGCCCCTTCAAAGTAAGGTAGGAAATTAGGGCTGCTGTGGCAAAACAGATAACTGACTATGAGGAATGTTTCAAAGGCCTTCTCCTTAGCTAATAGGTTAAGTGAGATATTTCTTAAAAAGAGGACATTTCTAGAACTTGGGGCCTAAAATGATGTTCAGCTTATGGCTGAACATTGTGAACCAATGAGAAAAATGCTATTTTCAATTCCCTCATTTAAATCTGGCCCTGGGCCAGGGAGATGGCTCAGTGGAATATGTGCTTCCCTGGCAAGCGCAAGGGCCTGAATTCAATCCCTGATTCTGCCAAAAAAAAAAAAAAAAAAAAAAAAAAAAAGATGAATCTGGCCCTGTTCATAAAACCAATCAAAAGTTGATCTTTTCAGTCCCTCATTTGTAAATTGACACATTCAATCAAAAGTCACAGTTCCCAGGCAAGTGTGGAGGCATATGCCTATAATCCCATCCTTGGACGCAGAGGCTGAGGCAGGAGGATCATTGTGAGTTTGAGACCAGCCTGGGCTACAACGTGAGCTCAAGGCCAAGCTGAACTGCACAGCAAGACATTGTGTCAAAAAAAAAAGGACAAGGTTCCCAATCCTTTGTTGACATTTGGCAGGAAACCAAACAAGATTTTCAACAGAACAGTTTTACCTGGCTTGGTGCCAGGTGAGGTTTTGATAGGACAAAGGCACTGACAACTGACTTGAATGAGGAGGAAAACAATCCTTAATACTGGGTACAAAAGATCCATTTCCCCCATCCTCAGGGCCATGTGAGCCTTTCACAGGCTGGAGAAAGTATCTCTCCTCTGCCCTCACTTCGTGGACATCCCTACTGCCTTTTCCATGTATCTAGTCCTACTCTTTGGGATGGTGAGCATGTGGAAGGAAGCTCCACACGACCCTTGGGACCCTTCATCTGGTGACAAAAATCACTGAACCTAGTCTCCTTTTATTATGTAATTACTATCACCAGAATGTGGGGTCTGTAGGCCTTTGTGCTTTTGATGAAAGAACTGAGTCACAAAAACTAGGCTGCTGTGCAGAAGTATAAGCCCACTTTATGTAGATATGCAGAGATTTATGCCGTCAAGTAAGAAGCCAAGTCATTCCAGGTAAGTGTTTGCACCCAGTCTGAGTCTATGACACTTGTCAACATTTTTCTTGGAGTTTACTTTGAATTGCAAAGCATCCTCCTGATTTGTTTTAGAATGTCAGTATTCCTTTGGGGGCTTTCTCAAGTAAGAAATTTACAAAACAAATTTGCGAAACAAAAAATTCTAATGTAAATTAGGTCCCAGCCCAAAACAGGAGAGTCTTTAAAGAATCTTCTCATTTTGATGGGATTAGGCCCAAGGCTGTTACAACCAGGAATTCTCTAGGTCGTGTTCTAGAGATAGACAGCTCTGTTCTTTGGGTCTGCTGCTTAACAATACAGCATGCACTGAAGCATTTGTTTCTTCAACTATAGCTAGCGCAGCACACTCTTGTACTCTTTGTCGCTCAGGGCCAGTAGTTTTTACCTGCCTAGCACCATTTGTTTGCTTCTCCAGCTAGGTTTTAGGAACTGTGGAGAACCTCCCTGGTCTTTATTAATTATTTGTTATGCTTTTCTTTTTCTTTTCTTTTTATTTAAGTTTTACATGCACAGAAAATTCTTAAAAGATAAATACATGGTCCTCACGCTCATGCCTGTATTCTTGTTTCCTGACATTGTAGTTAGAGAAATCATTTCACTTCCTACCGTGGATGATATATAACTTTCTTTCCTTAAGCCCCATCAACACACATTTTCCTCTCACCAAGCCTATCAACGAAGCTAGATCATTTGTTTGATTAGATTAATATTTTATGATCATATCTTGAGGATTATGCAAATGCTAACCACAGATGAGTTTTCCCCAGTTAGCAATCATCTTGTCTTTCTTTGTTTTTTCGTACATTTCTGTACTTAACACTCATTGAATCCCACTAGATTCCTAGATGTGAGCTTATTTTTACCCCCTAGTCTGAGTATTCTGATAAAATAAAAAGGGAAGGATAAGTATAAGAACAGGTATAGTGGAACCTGGAATGACAAAATTGAGGTAATTTGTTTTAGATTTTCATGATCTGATGAGGTAAAGTCTTCTAGTGAAAGGCACAAGATGTTTTCAAAAGGTCTGTTGTGGAGGATGAACAGGATCACTTCTCAGTAAGAAAATGGGATTCTGCAAGTCTTGGTTTAGGCTGACAGACCCAAAACCCCAGGGCTAACAGATCAATTGAAAGCATTGTCACATTTTATAGAAATTTGTTACTCATGTGCACAGTGATAGGTTATGGCCCTACTATGAATTGCTGAATTATTATGGTGGTCGTCTTGTTACAGGGAAACCTCCAAATGACACAGAGACAAAAACTGATCTCCCAACCTAAGAGGTACCTGGAATGAGTTCATATTCTCTAAAACCAAAGAATGAATTTTAGGAACAAATGGAGGTTATGAGCAGAATACCTTTATTGAGGGAAAGAAAGCTCCCGTCCAAGAGAGGGATAGGAACAGGGTCTGGAGTGGGTGGTCCCCGGGAAGCTGTCTCTTCCAGGGACTTTTATAGAGTAAAACCATGAGGTGAGGTGGGTCTAAGGTGGAGAAGACATGGGAACTCACTTAGGTGGGTAAGAGGTGGACAAAACTATGGCCAATCAATGAGGCTACAAGCACCATTGCTCAGGTAAAATTGATCAAATACAGTACCAAATGGGGAAGCGAGTCACACAGAAAGTGGGGATGAATGTGGAATAGGGTCCTTTCCTGTTGGGGATTGGGCTAGTGACTCATTTGGGCTCTTTCAAGATGATTGAAATCAATCTAGAATATCAATCCCTGATGCCCATCCCTAGGGAAGTATGTAGCTGTATGTTTCCTCTTTTGTCTTGAGGTGTGGCCCATATGGGAGTGTCTATCTCTTCCAAGTTGTAAAGTCACCATATTGTCTCCTTGAGGCCCTGCCCTGTCTGACTGCCTGTAATATTTCTAAGTCAGCTGCCTACAACAACCTAATGTGGCTGAAGCCTTAAAGCAACAGCTTACCTTCCCAGAGACTGCCTCCCCCCTTCCTCTCCAACCCAGCCCAGGGTGCAGTTTTCTTTCACTTTCTCTGACACCTCAGGGAAGACCCCAATCAGCTACTCAGATATTTCTAAACATCTCCCTCAAACTTCACCCTAACAACAGTCCATTGAAACCTGAACTTTCTTTGTCTCGGGCCAGAGGGTCTACCTGACCCACCTGTCCTCAATCCTCTTCATTTCTTTGGAGTTAATAAAGGCTTTTTTTTTTTTTTTTTTTTTTTTTTTTTTTTTTTTTTTTTTTTTTTTTTTTTTTTTTTTTTTTTTTTTTTTTTTTTTTTTTTTTTTAATCTTTCCTGTGTCTTTACTGCATCTCCAAAAACCTATCATATAGAACTTAGAGGCTGGTGTAGTGGAGGATGCCGGGAATCCCAGCACATAGCAGGCCGAGGCAGGAGTATTACCATGAATTTCAGGCTATCCTGAGTTACACAGTGACCATGTAGTAGTAATACTCTGTCTCAACAACAACAAAAATAATCAGACATTATTTTGCACACTTAGACCAATGCTGCCTGCTTTCATCTCCCTGTTTTGTTCTTAAGATTTGAAGTTGAGTGATCAGGGAAAAAAAGTCTTCCAAAGAAAAGATGGTGAAGTACTATGCCATTATTCTATCCCTTTTCCTTGATGTACACAAGAGAAGATCAAACTATCAGTCATTTGCCATGAGATTGTTGATTAGATAGATAATCAAGAAAGCTATTTAGATTGCCTAAAGTTTGTGTGTAGTACTGACATCATGCTACTGACATCTGGAAAAACTTTATTTTTATTTATTTATTTGTACTTAGGGTTGGGCCTACAGGGTCTATAGTATCTCACTGTGTAGATGGACTCATAGTGATCCTCCTGTTTACAGTCTCCCAAGTGCTGGGATTGCAGGCGGACACCACCATGCCCAGTCTGTATCCCCCTCTCGGCACACCCCGGGGGCAGGGCTGGCAGGGCAGGCCCTGGAAAAACTTTAAAGTGAGAGATTACAGATACTGTCCTAGTTACTGTGTCCTTGTTGGAATGATATATCTGACACCCACAGGTTAAAGAATAAAATGTTTATTTTGGCTCACACTTTGTGGAGGTTTCAGTCCACAGTTTGCTGACTCCAAGGCAGGATGGCATGGCAGAGGGACATGAGAGAGTCAGCTCACGGCAAGAAGGAAACAGCAATGATGAAGGCAGGAGTAGGGGTGAATGACTCCAGCCACATCCACAGCCTCTTACCAGCCTTCCTTCCCAGTATCACACCATCTACAGACCCTTTAGTTCACCAATCCAGTATCTCACACTCAAGATCCAGTTGCCTCTCCAAAGCCCCACCTATGAGCAGTGACTCTTTGGGGAACATTTTTAAGCATTAACCATAACAGATAGTTAGCTTTTCTGACCTCAGATTAAGTGAAAATGGCTCTATTGGAAAAATAAATTTTAAAAAATCTGCATACAGGTAGGATTTTAGGTTGTATACTATACATGCTCCTTTCCCCTGAGCCATAGGAGAGACTGCCTGCAAGAGGGTGGCCAGCTAAAGCAAGAGATGTGGGACCCCAAAAACAGAGGAGGTGAGGAGCTGCGACGGTGATGACATGTACCAGCCGGATACGCACCACTCATTGCTGTGGTCTGAGTGCTAGTGCATGTGTGACTCCATTAATATGTTGAAAGCAGGGGCCAGGGCTACAGTTCAGTGCCAAGGCACCTACCCAGGCAAGAGGTCTTGAGTTCAATCAACTCCTAGCTCTAAATAATAATAATAATAATAATAATAATAATAATAATAATAATATGTTGAAACCTTTTCAGTATGATATTTTAAGAGTCAGGGCTTTCAGAAGTGATCAGATCATGAGAGCAGAGCTCTCATAAAGGAATTAATCCTTTTATAAAGGATTTCAGAGGGCTCCCTGATCTTTTATCATGCAAAGGTGTAGAAGGAAGGTGCCTTGTGTGAGCCAGTGGACCCTCATCAGACAATGAATCTGCCAGCTTATTAAGCTTGAACTTCTAGGCCTCTAAAACTCTGAAAGGCAAATCACTGTTGTTTATAAGCTAAGATATCCAGGCAACAGAAATGTGCACTGTACAACTCCTCAAAGAAGTGCTTCAGCTTTGAACACCTTCCACACATAAAGGGCACTAAAAATGAGCCCACAACAAATATTTACCATCCTCCTTGATGCCGTGGTAGAAATGATTCATGCTTCAAACTGCTCTGAAGTCTGGGGTGCTTGCGAACCTCATGCTTACCGCTTTCCAAACCTTGCCCTCTTTCTTGCCATTTTCTCTCACACGTCACTCCCCTCAGAACACTTTTTCATGTCTAACCCTGTCTTGGTAGGCCTCTTAAGGAATGCTAACTAACACGCTGAAATAGGAGCTTGATATTAAACAAAGGGCTTCCTTCTGGTTCTGTTTTCTCCACCTGTACCAGAGCATAGTGCAGTTCTGTACACAAAGTAGGACGTAATGATTATGACACAAGAACGCATCAAATGTGGAGCAACATGGGAACCCATCAAACTCGGACATCATGAATTTTCTGTAGAATAAATCTGTGCTGATAACATTTCTTTTGTGGTGACAAAATAGTAGAGACATTCAACTTAATGGAAAGAAAACATTGCGCTCGTGGTTTTGAGATTGCCTTCCATAGTGGGTCAGCCATGTTGCTCTCTTGTGGAGAGACAAGAGCATCATGGAGGCATCGATGCTGGAGGAGGCTGCTCAGCACACCAGAGCCAGGAAGCGAGGAAAGCACTGGGGTGCCAATGTCCCTTCAAAGTTGTACCCATAAGCACCTAATCTCTTTGTACCAGACTCTACCAAGAAATGTTCCACCACCTCCCTTTGTGGCACAGGCAGGTGACTAAGTGTTCAGCACATGACACTTTGAGGGGCAGCTGAGATTCAAATCATGACACGATTGATGCCATTGTGAGCATTCAGAAATTCCTATGTGGGGAAAGAAATGTGGAGTAACACTAATCAAAAGTTTTCATTTGTCCAAATGGGTGCATCAGAAAAACAACAGGCTAAGGCAATTAGGGATACTGAGAAGAATAAAAGCTGGAGAATAGAAGAGCAGGCACAGCATGATAGGGATATGATTTAATGAAATTAGCCAAAGTGGTGTTCAGCTGGCGTAGGTGAAAATTACAGAAAGATGGAGTGACGGAGTCCTCTCTGTACTTTCACATTCTACAATGAATGAATGGATCTGTTGCACAATTTAGTTGTGTTAAACTGTAGCACCACTGGGCAGCAACTGATCTCATTCATGGTTTCCTGAGTTTTCCCAAGTTTTGGAAAGAGCAGCAGTCTCTGTTTCTTTGCTTGTCGTAGATAAATGTGAAAGAAATCAGCATCAGTTAGCTTTTGATTCCTTATCAGCATGTAGTCATCTTGGCAGGGCTCTGAATAGAATGTTTCAAGCTGCTGTGACAAATTCCATTCTTGTCTTCCTTCAAGACCATGGGAACACTCCTCACTGGAAGGAATTCCTCCTGCCACCGCAAAGGAGTGGCAAACGCAGCCTGTCTTGTCCACAGCAATTGCTTATGTTTTGTCTGGCCATTTCCTAAAACAGGATTCTGAAGTCACGTGTGCTCTGGGTGGGGGGAGATGATGATAGTAAAGAGAATGAAGAAATAAAGAGGGGGATTGAGAATGTGACCCCCAACCTGTTCTGCTGTGAATTAAAACAGCACCTTAGAATGCCCAGACTGCACCAAATATCTAGCACCTGGCAGAAAGAATTGAACAAGACCTAGTTTTTTTTTTTTTTTTTTTTTTTTTTCTTCTGAATTTCATTGTCTTTCAAGCCACCAAAGTACTTATGAGAAGAAGTAATTTGCTAAATGTATTTTAGGAGAGTCCCTGAGTTTCTGTGTTGTTGAAAAGGAGCAATTTCTTGTAGTATCAGGCACAACACATTGCAAAGAAATAAAAGCAACAAGAAATGTCACTAAATATGCTGAACTGTATAGAGCAGTTTTCAAACTGCATTCCCAAGTCAGAGGTCACCTGCAGAGTATCAAAGTGCAGGGAGCTTGTGCTAGAGAAGCTCTATTTTTATGATTTATCAATGGAGCCTCTACATGAGATTAAATTTTAAAACAGAGCTCTGCTCTAACATGAATTTAAAAATTACTGGTTTTCTAAGGCTAGAAAGAAAACAGAGCATTTGGAAAATCCTCATGTAGTTACTCTCAAAGATATAGCATAGCAATAAAAATTTATTTATTTTATTTATTTATTTTTTTCTTTTGGCAGAGCTGGGGATTAAACTCAGGCCCTTGCACTTGCCAAGGAAGTGCTTATTCCACTGAGCCATCTCCCCTGGCCCCAACAATAAAAGTTTAAATTTGTGTAACAATCATTTATTATGTATCAAATTTAGTCATTTTTAACTAACAAAGAAGTTAAAGAAAAAAAGAGAGGGAGGGAGAGAGTACAGAATCCAGGTCCAACTTTATTCAGTTTTAAGCAGTAAACTGGTACGTAAAATGATATCAATGGTAAACTGGTATGTGTACAGGCTACAGTTGTTCTAACCAGTCTGCCCATGTTTGAAAATCGGTTAAACTTCAATTGCATTTCTGGTATGTGTAGACTAGAATTCTAGAAATTCAACAAAAACACTTAATAATAATAAAATATGTGATTATTATTAAGAATTATTCCTTGACACATCTCAATAAAATCCATGACTCCGTGAAAAGGGGTTTTAAATAAATAAGGGACTAATCTTATTCATAAGGTGAATAAAACATTTATTTAAAAAAATTTAGATAGATATAAAAGAGAAAATTTCTATGTGAAGTTTTCACTTAGAATTAAAATGTAATGATTTTACAAGAATGTAGTAGACTCTAACAGTAAAGTGAATGAATGATAAAAATATGTTTTCAGGGAATTATGTGTATCTCTACATTCATGAATGTATTCAAATAATAACTGAATAATAAAACTTTCAGAAAAATACATTTCTATGCATTGTCAATTAAGTTTACCTATCTTATGGTTAAAGAAAAAGGCATTTCATTCTCCCTTCTTTTTATTGAAGTGAAATTGACTTCAAATAAAATTATTAACTTTATTTTATTATGTCTTTTAAATGTATTTAGTACAGATTCTCATAACAGAGTTCGGACTCATAGTGATCCTGCTGTTTTCAGCTCCCCAGCTGAGACGTGTGCCCCACCCCCCACCTTCGTGGCCTGCTCAGCACCCCTGGGGCCAGGGCAGATGCAGCCTGTGGCACCTGGGATGGAACCCCAGGCCCCGCCTTTGCCTAAGTAGGCACTTAGTCTGCTGAGCTATCTTGCCAGCCTTAAAATTATTAATTTTAAACAAATTGAGTAATATTTAATGCATTCAGAGTATTGTACAAGCCCTTTATATATTGAGTTGTAAGCCACTCTTGTTAGTTCAGAAGGAAAAAAGTATTCTTGAATATTTATTTCCAGTTCACAACTCTCCTTAGACCCTGGCAACCACCACTTTGCTTTCTGATTCTGTGTATGTAACTGCTATGGGTATTTCATGTAAGTGGGGTATAAAATATGTGCTATCTCATATCTCCTTGTTTCACTTAGCATAAATGCTTTTGCAGTTAAAAAACATTATATATATATAAAACATTGTATAACATGTTATATAACACATGTTATAATAGAACATTATTATAGCATGTCAGCCCATTTCTTTTTTATTCCTAAGTAATATTCCCTGTAAGTATAACTGTAATCAGTTCATATTAAAAATAGACACTGATAGATACTTTATTGATTAAATTTATTGGTCCATCTTAGCTTTACATAATCACATTCATCTTCTGATAGACATTAAGTTTTTTGGCTATTCCAATGACACAGTTCGAACGACCATTTCTGCACAAACATTTACTCAAGCACCCGATTTCAGGTTTTTTTTTTTTTTGGAAGATATGCCTCTGAAAGTATAATTGCTGAGTTATATAGCAAATATCTTTCTAGTTTTTTGAGGAGCTACTGACTGTTGACCACAGTGGCTGCCTCATTTTACAGCCCCAGCAACACACACGGGCATGCATTGCTCTACACTCTCAGAAATGCTTGTTCTTCCCTCCTTGCCCATCTTTCAATTGCAGGTTTCTGTGATTAAATATAATCATTGGTTATAGGCGTGTAAGTTGTTTTAAATGATTTCTTTCCCGTGTATGCTTTGCTGGTTTTACAACTTCAAATTTCTTACTCCTCTTAATTCAGTGGATGCAGAAGAATCATTTGTTTCTTAACTCAATTTTCTGTGTGTGTGTGTGTGTGTGTGTGTGTGTGTGTGTGTGTTAGTGAAACTTCTACAGAGTTTCACTACACAGATCAGACTTGTAGTGATTCTCTTATTTTCAGCCTCCCAAGTGCTGGGGCTGCAGGCATGTGCCACCAAGCCCAGTCTCAGTCACCACCTCATAGTGCTCTGGGGTCGGGGCTGGCATGGCATGCCAGGGATCAAACCCTAGCTGCTGTGTACAAGCAGGTGCTTTAGTCTGCTGAGCTATCTGGCCAGCCCTGGAAACTATTTTCTTTAATTGAAAAACTGGCTTCATTATAAATCCAGATGAGAGTCCTAGCATTTTTCATCACTCCATATTCTGTGGTCACAATGCCATATGCTTTCTTTCTCAGGTATGTAGTTCCCAGGTTACTGAAGGCGAATGTTGGCAGAACAGAAACAAATTAGAAGTAGAAATAACTAGAAAGTTCATGGCTTAAAAATATATGCAGCCGGGCGTGGTGGCGCATGCTTGTAATCCCAGCACTCGGGAGGCTGAGGCAGGAGGATTGTTGTGAGTTCGAGACCAGCCTGAGCTACAAAGTGAGCTTAAGGCCAGCCTGAACTGCATAGTGAGACCCTGTCTCAAAAAGACAAAAAAAAAAAAAAAAAAATATATATATATATGCATAAGAACTCCGATTTCACATATACTCACCAAATTCACAGCTTCAGAAAAAATGTCTCAAAGCAAGAGAAACATAACATTTTAATGCATCTTTAGTCATTTCAACATTGGTTCATGTGATTTTGAAGGCATTCATATAATTTTATTTCTCTTCAATAAGTCTTCTCTATCATACAGAACAGGCTACTTCATTCTAACATGGCTACATATGGTTTAATATGGTTTTGCGTAGCTAGGGATAGTCATACGCTGCTTGCCAAACATTATAACTGATGGCCACATAGTCAATTTTGACATCCTGTTTCCAGGAAGATGCTATGCTATGTTTTGTAACAGACAACAGCCCAGTCTAAGAATGTAAATTCAAAAGCAAGACTGGATAAATAGGGACATAAAAGATGAGATAGACTGGATAAGATTCTGTAAAAATTATAAGTGAAAAAAGTACAAGAAAACAGATTCTAAGGAAGTTGACCTCAGAATTAGAAGGAAACTTTTAAAAATCTGCACATTAAGAATAAGAAAAAGGAAATCAGACCACTGCAAAATTTAAAAAATAACAATTGAAAGTTTTGTCAAAACATTGGAAAGAAATAAGAGTTAATACCCAATGTAGCAGAAATAAGCAAGGAATGACAAATTGCACGCGCACACACACACACACACACACACACACACACATGCATACAGAGAGAGAGAGAGAGAATAATTCCCAGAGGATACCATTAATTGATACAGAAAATAATTTCTGTACATGCGGATGGCTTTTTGACTCCTATCATCATCCATTTATGCTTCCTTCTAGGCTCTCAGCACTCACTGTCTCTGTAAGACATCATATTGTAGTAATATATGCATATTGGCATGCATAGCACCATTCATAACAGCTTAATCTTGAAAGTGACCTGCATGTCTATCAACAGATGAAAGGATAAAGAAATTATAGTATTTACACACAATGGAGCACTATTTTACTATAAGGAAGCACAAAACTGAGTCATTTGTAGAAAAATAGATATGTCTTGACACCATAATGCTAAGAGCAGAGAATGAGACTCAAAAACATTATA
>PVKA01029569.1:0-22767 GCA_004027165.1 Ctenomys sociabilis
TGGGAGGGGTCAGCAAGCATGGCTACGTGAGGAACGAGGAGTGTTGAACAATCGCGGGGTGGGGGTTGACTCACAGGTGTGGCATAGGGGCCGAATGCGGTTAGGAGAGGCGCAACATGTAGGGGGCGGCCCGAGGGCCACTATAATCTTATCTATGTTGTAAGGCACGTAGGGACCGGGGGCTTTAAACAGGATGTAACTTATCTTGCACAACAGGAAATATTTTGTCAAGGGGCAGCAAAGGGAACAAATGAGGCTGGGGAGGGGGCTGCCAAAGTCAATAGCAAGAGGCCAGGTTATAACACCACTGAGCATTCAGCTGTGTGATCTCATTTCATCTGTGAGCTCCTTCAAGTGGATATATGTAGTACCACTACATTATTATTATTATTATTATTATTATTATTATTATCATTATTATCATTATTATTATTTTCAGAACTGGGGATTGAACTCAGGTCCTCCACCAAGCAAGCACTTATTCTACTGTGCTATCTCCCCAGCTCTCAGTACTACTACTTTAGAGATGGGGAAACTGAGATTGAAGTATTAATAGTTTACCCAAGATGACCCAGCAGAGTTGCTTTTTTTTGCAGAACCAAGGATTGAACTCAGGCCCTTGTACTTGCCAGCCAAGTGCTTATGCTACTGAGCCATCTCCCCAGCCCTGGTGGAGTGGCTTTGTAAAGACAGTAATTGCTAATATTTCAGAAGGAGTGAGAAGAATATACTCATACAAAGTCTTGTCTATCCCCCTGCTACTCTCCAGAGAATCCTTTCTATTTTTAGTGATAGAATCAAATAATGAACTATACCCAAATAGCAGGTAAGATGTTGAGGACACCTGTCCCCACAGACACATTGAGGTCCTTGTAAAAAAGTGGTAAGGACAGGTTTCTCCATTGGGAAGGGGGAAGTGCCAAACTGATTGCATAGGCAGAGAGAATACTAGGGTTTTTTTATTTTTCCCATTTATTTTTAATTCTTTATCTTCTGTGGGCCAAAGTCCTGGTGCCCCTCAAGTAGCAGCCCTTTTGGCAATCTTCCATCATCTGAATAGTTCTGATTATAAGCTTGATAATATTTGAGGAAAAAGCACAAGTTGTAAAATATCATAAAGAGATAGAGTTGATTTTCTGACTCAGAAGACACAGGGCAGGGATCCTGCATATGATTACATACCCCACACCCAGTCTTCTATTTCATTTTGATTAAAGGGATTGAAGTAATTTTAGTCTTTGGGATGTCACAGTTAAAAAGAGAAATGTGTGTGGGGAGTACGGGTTAGTGGTACAATGTAAGCCTATAGGGATACATCAGAACCTCACTTTCCCAAAATGGATATAGGGAGTACTAGGCCCTCAAGCTCCAATTCTATTTTGGAGGTTGTGTGGTCCAGTTCCTTTAGGGAATGTTGGGGCTAGTACCGTCATCTGTGTAAGCCACAGTCCTTGTAGCCAGCAGTTCTTTGTTTTGTGGGATTGTCCCAAGTATTTCCAGGCATTTAGCATCTTTTCCACTGGGATTTTAAATGCCAGTATCAGCTACCAGAATACTAAAAATTACCTAATATATTTCTAAGTAATTGAAGGAGATTACAGCATACCTTGTTGAGAATTAATGAAGGGATCGTCTTATAAAATTCATGGAGCAAATTACACATTAATATATTATGTACCCGGGGAAGAATTCCATTCAAGTATATTTTAAGGTAATTTAATATATCCTGAGTAACTGTTGGACTTCCTCTCATGTGACATTCTATGGAATACTCTTGGAAAATACTGCCTTTTCAAGAAGGGCCAGGAAAAAGTATTCAAACGTGTGAAAACACTAATGATTCTAATCATTGGAGTCCACTTACCCCATAAGAAGATAACCCATTTGGTCCATGGGTTAAGAATCATTCATGATTCTTAAGCCCCTGGACTCTAAATATTCACTACTTTATAGCACCAATTCCCTGGTGTCTGACTAGCTGGCTTGGACCCATCAGTTATTTTAACCTTATTTGTGTTACTAATTTATGATGAGTTCGAATTGTTCAAGTTTCCATTTACTAACATCTCATCACAAGACCACAGGGGATCTTTATACAAGAACTTTAGAAATCATAATGGGCAATTGGTGGGCTATGGGAACTGTGTGCATTATTACAGCTGTCATTTAAGAGAGTGGAGGAATTGGTGGAGGATTTCCTTAGCAGAATGCTGTTAGAAGATATGGAGAGGTCTGGCCAAATAGTTCAGCAGATTAAAGGGCCTGCAAGTGGGCGCAGGGGCTGGGGTTCAATGCCCCAGCCTGCCTTGCTGGTCCCATCCCCGGGTCTCACTGAGACTGCAATTGAGACTGGGCGTGGAGGCACGCACCTGTAATCCCAGGTCTTGGAAGCTGTAAAGAGGAGAATCACAATGAGTCCGATCTAGTAGTGAGACTCTGAACATCCTGTAGACCCTTCCCTAAAATACAAAGAAAAAAAAAAAAAAAAAAAAGATGTGGAGAAGGAGGCAACGGTAGGTCATGGGATGGAGCTTGCTTTTGGAGGGAATAGCTTGTTCCTAGACTTTTTTCTCTGCTCAGCTTTCCTCTGCCACAGCCTTCCACAGCGGCATTGCTGCCTTGCTGGGACCCTAAAATCAGGTGCCTGGAGACTGAAATTCCTAAATGACTTTCTCAAGGCTCTTGTCAGAGTGTCAAGAAGGTGATTACTACATGAAAAAAATGTGTGTGTGTGTGTGTGAGTGTGTGTAGGTTGGTGTTTCCTGGAGGCTGGCCTGATGTGGGCAGATTGTAAGGAGATTATATGTTCTTTTCCTGAAAGCCTGCCATCGTTCCTTTCATTCTTTTCTCAGTCCCATTGTTCCTCTAGTTTTTGCCTCATAGTGGCTAAATATATTATTTTATATAAAATCATAAAAACAAAAAATATATAGGGCTATTATGGATATGAACAGAACCATATCTGGAATATACAGATATTGGGTTCCCTCTTCTCACTTACTGCAAATATAGAAATGAATTCAGAAAAAAGCAGTATACTGTATATTATTTTGATAGTCTTCTGTATTAAATCAAATCCCTGCCTACATCTTTCTCTTCTTTAAATTCCAAATGATAAAACTTACCTTGTTATAATCGATTAAGTCCACAGTGCAAGTTTTCATGGCAGGCTTTCGCCCAGGCCTGTTTTGCCTTTTTATGTCCACTTTACAAAGTCATTTAACTTGCGAGGGACTAATACAAAGTTGTGGGAATTCACAGTGGGCTTCAGAGATGGTGATACTGACAGTGGGCTTCAGAATAGAAACCCAAACCTCAAGTACCTGGTGGAACCTGGACACAAAACGCCAGAATAGGGGGCTGGTGAGATAGCTCGGTGGACTACAATGCCTGCTTAGACAAGCGTAGGCAAAGTGCAGGGATCGGGGATCTATTCCAGGCACCACATGCCACACCAGCCCTGCCCCCAGGGCTGGCTGAGCTGGCCAGAGTCCAGCATGGTGGTGCACACCTGTAATCACAGCACTGGGGAGGCTGAAAGCAGGAGGATCGCCACAAGTCTGGCCTGTGTGATGAAACCCTGTAACCACCTTACACATAAAAGTAAATAAATAGCCCCCCAAAAAATCCACCAGAATAAAATAGACCAAGTAGATAGAGACAGCGCCGGGGCAAGTGAGAGCCGGACGGGCACTGGGCAACTCTGTATCTCGCTGAGGAAAACAAGTAAACATGTGCAAAGGAGATTCTAAGAAGCCAAGAGGCAAGATGTCATCATAGGCATTCTTTGTGCAAACTTGCCGGGAGGAGCACAAGAAGAAGCACCCAGATGCTTCCGTTAACTTCTCAGAGTTTTCTAAGAAGTGCTCAGAGAGGTGGAAGACCATGTCTGCTAAAGAAAAATGAAAATTTGAAGATATGGCAAAAGCGGACAAGGCTCGTTATGAAAGAGAAATGAAAACTTATATTCCTCCTAAAGGAGAAACAAAAAAGAAGTTCAAGGATCCCAATGTGCCCAAGAGGCCTCCTTCGGTTTTCTTCTTGTTCTATTCTGAATATGGCCCAAAAATCAAAGGAGAACATCCTGGCCTCTCCATTGGTGATGTTGCAGAGAAACTTGGAGAAATGTGGAATAGACTGCAGCAGATGACGAGCAGCCATACGAGAAGAGGGCTGCAGAGCTGAAGGAGAAGTATGAAAAGGACATCGCTGCCTACCGAGCTAAAGGAAAACCTGATGCAGCAAAGAAGGGAGTCGTCAAGGCTGAAAAAAGCAAGAAAAAGAAGGAAGAGGAGGAGGATGAGGAAGATGAGGATGAAGAGGAGGAGGAGGATGAAGAAGAGGAAGAAGAGGATGAAGAGGATGATGATGAATGAGTTGGTTCTAACGCAGTTTTTTTTTCTTGTCTATAAAGCATTTAACCCCCCTGTACACAGCTCACTCCTTTTGAAGAAAAAAAATTGAAATGTAAGGCTGTGTAAGATTTGTTTTTAAACTGTACAGTGTCTTTTTTTTTTGTATAGTTAACACACTACCGAATGTGTCTTTAGATAGCCCTGTCCTGGTGGTATTTTCATAGCCACTAACCTTGCCTGGTACAGTACGGGGGTTGTAAATTGGTATGGAAATTTAAAGCAGGTTTTTGTTGGTGCACAGCACAAATTAGTTATATATGGGGACGATAGCTTTTCATCTTCAGTTGTCTCTGATGCAGCTTATATGAAATAATTGTTGTTCTGTTCACTGAGTACCACTATGTAATTGCAAAAAAAAAAAAAGATTGCAAGTGTTTTGTTGACATTCTGAATGCTTCTAAGTAAATACAATTTAAAAAAAAAATAGACCAAGTATGGGAAAAATATCTATCCATGCCTGATAACTGAAGAGACTGAAAGGAATTGAGGGGAATGGGAAACTTATGAAAAGCAAGATATATCATGTACAGGTACAAATTCCCTATGATGAATGTGATCATTACATATATCTAAAGTGTACTGATAGAGTAAAATTGCAAGCAATAAATAAACAAAGAAGGGCTGGTATTCTATCAATGTGAGGTAGGACATGTGGCACAGAGGCTGCAGGACAACCCTGGCTGGCTTGCTCCACCTAATCAGTAGCCTTTGCTACTACACCGCAGAAGAGGGTTGGCCCCCTGTAGGTGGCCTTTCAGAGGAAAATGCAAACCTAGATTTTAAGTACTGATTATGACTTCATGAAAACATCCAGTTGTTGTACATGTGATACTTAATGGGCTCTTTCTCACTGGCTCCTAGCTTAACTAGATTGAGTGCTTTGTCCACATCACTCTGCCTTTCTGCACCAAATCATCTGGGATGAGTCTCCCTTCTGATGCTTCTCCTTCCTCTCTGGAGTTGCTTTTCAGTGCTTTTAACTTCTAAGTTCTGAGTTCTGTTAAACCATCCAGCAGGGGGAACCCACGGACTGTGAGACCGCAACCTGAAAGCCTGGGCTTTCAGAATGTACACATGGGACAATTTTTACAACTCTGAGGACCAACAATAGCTTCCTGTGGTCCAGGCAGCAATTTGAGTTACAGCTGAAGCTTCCAGGGCTCTAGCCAGGAATTTGAGTTACAACTGAAACATCAACATGCTCTTCCATATAAAAAAACCCATTGTTGCTCCCTATTCATATGCTTCTGGACTTGGAAATACCAGCTGTTCTCTCAGCTTTTGTCAGGATTTAAATGTGGCTCACAAAGTGAGAGTGGAAATCAACCATTCATCTGGTTCTGCCTGGGATCTGGTTCAGTTGAGTAAGTGGTTGGTATATCCCACTTCATTCTTTGGGATAAAATAAAAATACTAAAGCAAGCAGTATTTTATTATTAAGATCTTAAAATGTGTGAATCAACTGATGAAGTGCACATTTTTACACTATTGATTCACCATCTTCAAGGAATACTTAGGCTGATGGGGAAGCTGCCTTGCATGCCTGTATACATCTGCGCACACGTACACAACACACACAGGAACACACACACACACACACACACACACACGCACAATTCTAGATGAAGGGGAACCTAGCCTGTGCTATGAAGAGTGTTGACTTGCATTTCCTTCCAAACTGCCTTGCAATGGCACATGAAGAAAATGCTAACATTTGTAAGGAACTTTTAGGCTTATGATCCTGTAAAAGGGGGCCAGCGCTAGCTGTCCCAGGCTGCATCTGGCCAAGGAAAGTGTGGCGAGTCATGACTATCAGACACCTTCAGACCGCTCACTACAGACAGGATGTCATCGAACACGGCAAGGAAGTTCCATTCTAGTTACCTAAGGGGAGGCGACAACAGTGACCTCTTTGGGGATGATTTTCCTTTTCCTTTCTTAGTTTTTCCTAACGTTAATTTAGTTTTTTTAATTGATTTGCTCAAAATGTAATTTAACCTTTTATAACTTTTCCTTCATTCTTCTCCAGCTTTTATTTTTATCGGCTCATGTTTGCATTGCATGATTGTGCTCTCTGTATGGAGTCATACGTGCATGTATCACAATTCCCTTTTTTTTAAGTCCCCCTCTCTGTCCCCTCCTCTTTCCCTCTGTCTTCTGATCCTGTTCTCAATTGAGCAAAATCTATCTTCTTGTTTTCTATTATATACTTTTTATTTTGTTCTTTGTTTACATCTGGAATTCCTCATATGAGAGAAACTAGGGAGCATTTCAGCTTGTGCATCTGATTTCCTTTGAAAATATAGAATGGGATTAAAGATTTGGCATTTGAAGAAAACTTCTGCCTTGAATCTTGCTGGATAATGTTAAGTCCAGATGCTGAAATCACAGTCCTTTATGAGTGAGGATTTGGGAGGAGGTCAAGTCATAGGGGAGAAATCCTCATAAATTAGGTTAGTAATTTCAAAAAGGGTCTCCTCTTCCACTGCATTCCCACCATATGGGGAAGTTGTGCACCAAGAGAAGAGGATGGTATACATCCCCAAAGAGTTCTGAGAACCCAAGCACGTTGGCAACCCAACCATGGATTTCCACTCTTCAGAGTTATAAGAAATGAATCTCCTTTGTTCATAAGCCACTCAGCTCATACCAATTTGTTATACTGGCTTGAGGGAGATATTTCCCTTTCCTAAAATTTGAAAAATGAACACCCAGAGAAGAGGAAACCCTCTTCTGAATGAGGGCTTCTGCTGCTGCAAACAGTCCGTTAGCATTGTGTGGCAAACTCCTTCTGGTTGCATTATTGCTTTAAAGGAAGAGAAAATCCAGTGATCAGTGAAAAAGTGGTAGAACAAGGCCACTCTCTGTTTTTATTATTTTTTTCCAAATGAAAGCCTTGATACTGTCTGATGGCCTCTCCATGCTGTCTAATGCCATATTCACCATTTGTCATTTTTATAAAACCTAGGCTTCTTTATTATTATTATTTTATTTTTTGTATTCTAGAGAAGAATCTACAGGGTGTTCAGGGTCTCACTCCTAGATAAGACTCATGGTGATTCTCCTGTTTATAGCCTCTCAAGATCAGGCATGTGTCACCACACCCATTCTTAATTGCCATCTCAGCATGCCCCAAGGGAGGGCCCTGGCACAGCAGGTACAGGGATCGAAACCCTGGTCCCTGCGCCTGCTTTCAGGCCACTTTAATCCGTGGTGCTATTTGGCCGGTCCAGCTTCTTTATTTTGGAATAGAATAAGGATGAGTCATAGCCAAGGATACTAAAGCCTGGTAGAGCTACTAGGGAACTGAGAGAGCTGGACATCTTCAGCTCATGCAGAGAGGCCCTGATGGCCACGCTCCTCCAGCCTGGCTCCGCTCACCTTTCCTGCCTGGCTCACCATGTGACACTTCCCCGACAGCTGTGCTTACACATGCCAGGCCTCCGAAGGACCCAGGAGAAGGAAAGCCTGGCTCCGTGCTCTCATTTTGCAAAGCCCAAACGTAGAATTATGAATTTCCAGTATTTAGCACAAGCTGCCAAGGATTTGATTGATTAATTAATTTTGTTTCTGGGGATTGAACTCAGGGCCTCTTTCATGCTTAATGTGTATGTTGCCACGGAGCTACATCCCCAGCTCAGTGGGAATTATGAAGATGAGATAAAGTCTTCGAGAAGAAGAGTGAAGTTACCATAGGTGCTTTTCTTCATTTTTCTCTCATTTCCTCTGGCTCCGCAACTGCTTCTGTGACTGTGAATATTATTTTATTACTTATTAATTTATTTATTTATTGCAGAACTGGGGATTGAATTTATTTCTTTTTCTTTTTTTTTCTTTTTTTTTTTTTTTTTTTTTTTTTTTTTTTTTTTTTTTTTTTTTTTTTTTTTTTTTTTTTTTTTTTTTTTTTTTTTTTTTTTTTTTTTTTTTTTTTTTTTTTTTTTTTTTTTTTTTTTTTTTTTTTTTTTTTTTTTTTTTGGTGCAAGGTCTCACTATGCATGCAGCCCACAATCACAGTGATCTTTCTGCTTTTTGCCTCCCAGCTTGCTGGGATTACAGGCAAGCGTCACCACACCTGGATTGCAGGTGGGCCCGGCACAGCATGGGGAACCAGGGATCGAATCCTGGTCCCTGCTCTTACCTAAGCAAGCGCTTAGTCCGCTGAGCTATACCACCGTCCCTATTTATTTTTCTTTATTTTTCTTTTTTTTTGGTGGAACCTGGGATTGAATTTAGGCCCTTGCACTTGCCAGGGAAACACTTATTCCACTGAGCCATCTCCTTAGCCCCTGGGGATTGAATTTAAATGTTTATTCTACTGAGCCATCTCTCTGGTCCCTTATTTTATATTTTTTATACAGAGTCTTACTACACAGTTCAGACTCAGTGATTCTCCTGTCTCAGGCTCCTCAGTGTTGGGATTACAGCTGTGTGCCGCATGCCCAGTTTCAGGGCCGGCATGACATATGTACCAGGTATCAAACCAGGGCCTTTGCATTTGCCAGGCAGGCACTTATGCTTCTGAGCTATCTCCCTAGCTAATGTTTATTATTGAGTAGGGGACTTTATGAGCTGGAGGAGAACTGAGATATTTTTGTAATTTTAAAGATTATAAACTCTTCAGAATGCTTTTTTTACAGGTAACAAATCAAAGTCCTGATCAGCTACAATTGGCATAGATAACAATAATTTAGAAAGAATTTTCTAAAATCAACAATCAACTCTTTATTAACAATAGAGAAGTTTAGGGGTCCTCCACAGCATAATGATTCTAATAAAACAATATGTAGCGTCCTTTTATTGTTATGTCTATTGTCTCATTTGTGGTCCCAGTAGCTCAAACAAAATGAGAAGCATAGAATGAAAGCTAAATTTCAGGGCCAGTGAGGCAGCTCAGTGGGCTGAAGCATCTGCTTAGGCAAGTTCAGGGAGCAGGATTTCCTCCCTGGTACCACCTGCCATTCTGGCTCTGCCCCTGGGCTTCCTGAGCTGGGCACCAAGACCAGGCGTGGTGGCACATGCCTGTAATCCCAGCTCTGGGGAGGCTGAAAGTAGGACTGAGAGTCCAAGCTGTGTATTGAGACCCTGCAGCAACCAAATACATTTAAAAAAAGAAGAAGAAAAGAAAAAAGAAAACTAAATTTCAGAGAAATTAAGAGATTTTCCAATGTTAAACTGACCCTGTTCCTCTGAACACTGCTAACACCCATGGCAATTATTAGGCTTTATATCGCCTATCACTGTAAAGCCTCCTGGGGCCATGGGTGGGAATTTTAGTTAGCTGCTTTATGGGGCTTGTAGCAGACTCACTATTAGGAGGAGGGGTGTGATCTGAGAAGGTAGCTCACTGGAGACGTGACCCCAAAGAGTTTTTCTCCCCTCTCACTCTGCTTCCTGTCTGCCGGGCCATGAGCTGCTCTCCCCTTCCATGCTCATCTGGCTTCCTGGTTTTTCTTTAGAGTCAGCTGACTCTGGACTTAAACATGAGCCGTGTCAACCTCTCCTTTAAGTGTTGTGTGTTGGGTGTTTGTCATAGGAAGAAAAGAATGATGCAGTCAGTAGTGTACAGGTACTGTGTCCTTTCAGTAGCATCGTGCTTATGAATGTGGACTCTTGAAAAGACTGCCTGGCTGTGGGTCTTGACTCCAACCCAAATGAACTTATTCTTTCTACCTCAGTTTTCTTAGCTATTGACTGAAGATAAGATCACTAACCAGTTTAGAGGTCATTGCAGGGCTTACTAACATAATGAAGCATTAAGAACAGTGCATGGAAGAACAACTATTCATTAATACTAGCTTTTAACATTGTAGCCATTTCAAATAAGAAAACAGATTATGAGAACTCAAGATACAAAGTTGTAACATGGAAGATTTTGGACTGACATCCAGGTCTGCATGACAAGAAACTTCCTGATTTAACTCAAGCTTTCCCATCCTGACTTCTAAGGTCTTTAAAACGTATCTCTACTCAGCATTGTGTCTCCTAAACTACTCAATGTGTTCCATACAGTCAAATCTTTATGAAGACTATAATGTAGTAGTTGCTGTTATGGGGATTGTAGCCCAGTTCTGTATGGTATCATTAGAGCATAATTTTGTGTTAAAATATTGGTGCCTGAGTATATGCAAAAACAAATTCAGAAAACATTATCATCTGTTTAGTGTGAACTGGGGCATCAGGGGGCTTTCCTGAGAAAAGAAGTCTGATAGGTTTAGTGAGTTGAGAAGATCGTCTTGGTTGAGGAATCCACGTGGCAGATGCATAGAAACAATCATGGAAGCTATAAGGACAGGTTTCCTATCCATCATTAAGAAATAGTGGGGAAAGATTAGATAAAGATGATACCCATTTAGCAGGAGTATTCAAGTTAGGGCAGAATAGTAGAGAATTCATGTGGTGGATAGTAGGGCACTGTTATAGATTACTGAATGTAGATTAAAGTGATGACTGAGAAAGATTAATCTGTCAAATAAGCAGTGTAAACAATTGGAAAGATGAGAACCTAACTTTACTGCTGGTGGCAATCTGGAGGAAAAGACAAGCTTCCAGCAGAAGACGTGATTGCTTTTTCAGTGTAGCAGACAAAAAAATAGAGTTCCAAAGATCCGAAGAGTAGTGTGAGAAAGTGGACATTGGGACAGATGTGAGTGTCCTTCTGATACTTCTGGTTTGTGTGGAAATTTAAAGAGCATGGGAGATCACACATAAAGTGAATTTCAGGGCACATTGTGAAGACACAGACAGTGGAGGGGATTAGGGAGGAGCGAAAGGCAAAAGCAGTAGGTATGGAAGGGAAATAAAAAGTGATTAAGGTATGTTAAGTAGCGCATTTACTCTGTAAGATGAAAGTCACTGCTATGCATAGCAAGCACGTGCTAATAAAAAGTAAACAAAGAAAAAAGAAGACAAATAGCAATAAATTCAGAAGATCTAGTCAAGCTGGCCATGAATTTCTTTCTTTCTCTCTCTCTCTTTTTATGATGCCAGGGATCAAACTCAGGACTTCGTCCTTGCCACGCAGGTGCTTATGCGGCTGAGCCCTCCCCGGCCCTGGACCTGAATTTCTTCAGGGCTCACCCGGAGCTGAGCTGTAGCCCCCCAGTTACAGTGAGTGATGCACTCCGAGCTTGTCCTCATTCTCCTCCCATCCCACTTCTCATATCCGTTTGGATCACATAAATATTTGATTGTGCAGCCCCTGCTTGGAATTTGGGGTCTGATGCTTGCAGTGCTGACAGTACAAGGATATAAGTGGTTGGAAAGAACAGCTTCTTTCTCAAATTCATGTTTGTATTCTTCTTTCACTACTTTTGCAGCATCTGGAACTTATGATGGAGATCTTTGTTCCCAGATACCTTATGTGCAAGGAATAACTACACAAGTTTATCCAGACTTCATATTAATGAAAATGGAAATTGTGTTTCAAGATCTGACTTGATCCTCCCTGATGAGGATCACCTCTTCCTAAATAAGGAAATATTAAAAATAGAGCAAACTCTGAGCAAAATATTAGCAGAAAAAAAAGTCCTACTGTTGTCAGTTCAGGTGACAATGATTGAGAAATCATTTTACCTTAGCATGAGTACATTTATTTATATATATAAGTACTCAAAAGCCGGGCATGGTGGCACATGCCTGTAATCCCAGCACTTGGGAGGCTGAGGCAGGAGGATTGTTGTGAGTTCAAGACCAGCCTGAGCTACAAAGTGAGCTTAAGGCCAGCCTGAATTGCATAGTGAGACCCTGTCTCAAAAAGACAAAAAAAAAAAAAAAAAAGTACTCAAAATGTTCTAAATACACCACTAACACTTTTTAAATGTTTACACTATTTCTTTGTACTTAGTGCAGTTCAATAATTCTCTGTCTCCCAACTCAACACTGACAAAAGGATGGAAAAGACTTGACAAAGGAGAAAAGATTTGACAAAAGCATATTCTTGGGGCTGAATGAGCAGGCTTATGTAAAAGGGGCAGCCTGCCACCTGGTGCTTAGAACACAAACAGTTATTTTTTGTTCTTTCTGAGCTACCCTCATTTGGCTTGTAAATTTATCATGCAAACATCATGTGAAACAAATGAAGCATTCCTAATATTTCTTGCCTAAAGGACAGCCAGTGAGGGTGTGTTGACGTATTGTTGGTATGACTTTCAGACTTCTTCAGTTTTTTCAATAAGTTCTTTTCAAAATCAAAAAAGGCCAGAAAACAGTGTGGTGTGTGGGAACACTAGACTGATTTTTATTGACAGCTGATGATGTCATGCTCGGAATAAACAGGTAACTTTCTT
Organism: Ctenomys sociabilis; assembly: GCA_004027165.1. NCBI lineage: Eukaryota > Metazoa > Chordata > Mammalia > Rodentia > Ctenomyidae > Ctenomys > Ctenomys sociabilis. The sequence continues at coordinate 12,701 of PVKA01029569.1, forward strand.
CACAATGTCACATAGAAAATCAATGGCAGAACTGGGAAGAGACTTAAAGCTTGTGCAGCCAGTCCACGATTCCTCACCATTTATCCCCTAAGTCTTAAATTCTCTGTTATGCTTTGGAATGTTTGTACAAAGGAAGAGAAATGAAGTGAAAAGAAAATGAAGTATTTATTATCTTCTGCCAAGAAAATGCCACTTGGATAACATTGGTCCTTGAAGGACTCAGGCATTTTTTTTTTTTGTCACCAAAAATGCAAATGCAGAATTGGGGCATTCATCCGAGCCCTGACTTTGGTGGCAACGGTACGGATGACTCATTGGGACACTGTCTATGGAGCATATTTTTGGAAAATGAAAGAGTAGAGGGCAGTGACCTTTTGTGCCATGTCTTCTCAACTGAAATTAATGGCAGAAAATTCTACACAAACTTTCTCTAATATTTTCCTGCAATAGCAAAGTAACTAAAGATTTATACCTCACTCAGAGAATAAAATGGGCTCTATGACTTTGCTCTTTAGTATTTGCCAAGAAAAGAAGAGCAACTATTGTTGGATGAAGCCACTGAAACAGCAAAATGATTAGAATGGCTCAGCGTATTAAAGTTACCAGAAGTTTTGCTTTGTTTCAAGCCGACATTTCCTTGTGAGTTCCTTAGTTCCAAACACAGTGCATAAGGTTCAGTAGATATACAAAAACTGTTTACTGATTTTTTGCTTCAAATCATACTGTATTGCCTTGTTACTTTATTGTGCCCCAATATGGATTGCAAACTACTTGCAATCCAGCACTCTGTGCATCTTAGTTCTGTAAGGCTAAGCCCATTTATGACATGTCTTAAGCTGGGTGCCTCAGAAACAAAAGGAATGTATTTCCCACAAATGTCAAAGCTTGGAATTCAGAGATAAAGGTACCAGCAAAGCTCCTTTCTGGCTCATAGGTTGTGCTGCTTCACAGAGTGCTCAAGAGATAGAACTGGTGAATGGGTTCCTTCTTGCCTATTTTGTAAGAGAACTAATCCCCTTCCTCATAACTCTGTCCTCCTAAACTAGGCACTTTGCAAAATTCACCCCTGGGGTTAACTTCCAATATATGAATTTGGAAGGATGCAGAAAATGAGACCCTGGCTAATGTATTACTGAGCTTGCACAGAAATTGCCACATTAGTATTTGATAAATATTGAGGAATAAAGCAAGGAAAGATAAGAAAGACAGAAGAGTGACAGACTGTTGGGAAGAAGGTGGGAAGGAGGAAAGAACTGTGAGAGAATTAATCAAAAAAGGAAATAAGAAATGTTTTCAACTAATTTCTGTAATTTCAGTTGGGTGGCCTCTTACTAGAGCTGTTGTAGAGTGGCCTGAAATTTCTTTGGCAAGAAAATTTCTCATTTGGTAAATCATACACATAATTTGAAAATCATATACACAGCTGTAGCTTATACATCATATATATGGTATGTATATAATATATATGTATATACGGATCCACATATATACCTTCATATAAATTATATAAAATAATAAATATACATATTTTTAAAATTTTAGTCATTTAGAAATATGGCATTTATTTTACAGTCAAATTGGAAATCTGTTATTCAATTGTCATAACAGCTAATGAGCTTCCCTGCAATGGATTTAGATGCATTTTTGATAAACTGGGCATTTTAATTCTAAAGCAGAAATGTTCCATTAATCTTGCCTATTCCAAGCACAGGAGGAAAAATTTAGATTATCCTTATGACAGAAGAGGACATTGAATTTGGTAGCACTTCTTTTAATTATATTAAATTGAAGCAGAACCCAACCCTGACAGTCTGTAATTATGCCTCCATTATATGCCCCACAGAAGAAGAGAGAAGGAGAATATTCTCTAATAGGGAGCACAGGCAGGTTGGCACATATCCTAAAATCACTTCAAACAAAATTGCTTTAAGGTAATGCCAAATTCTGTCCTGATTTGATAGGTGAATTGTTTTTGAAGAAGCACAGAAAAAGTGAAGGTTATGAAAGGGCCAAGACCTGCACTATCAGAAGGAGCAGGAGCCGAGAATTTTCAGAGCCCCCTAGCAGAATGGCAGTTCTGGGTTTCTTCCTTTAACCAGTGATGTCCACCCTGGCTTGCCCTGGGGTGACTCAGGTCAGTGAATGAGCAGAATATTTTGCTAGACTTCATCAGCTGACTCAAAAATCATCATAAATGATTCATGTTTGACAATACCTCTGAGAAAGAGGAACAGAAGTGGTGATTCACTGCTTGCCATTCTATTCGACAATCGGTTGATAAGTGCCCTTGTTGCCTGAACTTCTTTGATTTCATGCATAAATCATAATTGTTGCAATTTTACCAAAGCTAAGTCTCACAGTTATTTTAGCCAGATTCAAGTTTCCTTATTCAAAAGAAAGAAAGGGAGAAAGGGGAAGGAAGAGAGGAAGGGATGAAGGAAGGAAGGAAGGAACGAAAGAAGGAAGGGAGGGAGGGAAGAGGGGAGGAAAGGAAGAAGGGAGAAAGGGAGGGAAAGAGGGAGGAAGGAAGGGAGGGAGGGAGGAATGGAAGAAGAGAGGGAGTGAGGGAGAGAGGGAGGGAGGGAAGGAAGGAAGGAGGGCGGTATAAGAGAATAAGGAACAGAAGAAGGAAGCAAGAAAGGGGAAAGTTTTAAGGAATGTAAATGACAAAAGTAACAATAGAGAAAAAGAGAGAAAAAGGAAAATTATTTATTCTTTATTTGGCAAACAGAACAAAAATTAAGAAATTGAAATGGGTAGACAGCTTTGCTTGCCATAGTTTCATTATCCATTCTTCTGTTCAAGGACTTCTGAGGTGCTGTTGTACCATGTACAGAGGCTTACCCTGCAGGGAACATCCTGAGGTAGGTATCACCCCAAGATCCAGCCACCTAGTCCACTGCATAAATATTCACCAGTGGGTTCAGGGTATTTTGCTCTGTATTGAGTTGTACTTACCTAGAAGAAGTGGTTCTGGTAAAGGAGAACTTTGCTTCTGGGACCAGCACACCATGCGGGACCGGGGACTAAACCTGGGTCCATTCATTTGCCAGGCAGGTTCTTAGACCACCAAGATATCTTCCCAACCCTTGATCCATTGATTGATTGATTGATTTTTATTTATTTATTTTGAGGAGCCAGGGATTGAACTCAGGCCCTTGCACTTGCAAGGGAAGTACTTATTCCACTGAGCCATCTCCCTGGCCCTGATTTATATTTTGAACTTTAAACCAACTTTATACTCTTGGAACCACTTACCTTGCTGTGATGCCTTACATTATCAGTTTCAATTTGCTAATTGTTCAGAATTTTCCTATGAAAGTTTATGAAGAATACTCGTCTACACGTTTTTTTTTTGTTTTGTTTTTTTTTTGTCTTTTTGAGACAGGGTCTCACTATGCAGTTCAGGCTGGCCTTAAGCTCACTTTGTAGCTCAGGCTGGTCTCGAACTCACAACAATCCTCCTGCCTCAGCCTCCCGAGTGCTGGGATCATAGGCATGCGCCACCACGCCCAGCTGGTCTACACATTTTTATAGTATTTTTTTCCTCTGGTGTCAGTATCAGGGTAATTATTACTTCATACATTGAAGTTATATTCTTTTCAATTTTTTTCCTGAGGAATTGGAAGAATTTCTGCACATCTAGCATTTTTTTCTTTTTAAAATTTCTTTTTTTTTTGCCTTTTTGAGTCAGGGTCTCACTGTGCAGTTCAGGCTGGCCTCGCGCTCTCTTTGTAGCTCAGGCTGGTCTTGAACTCACAGCAATTCTCCTGTCTCAGCCTCCCAAGGGCTGGGATTACAGGCATGCACCACCACGCCCGGTCCTAAAATTTTTGATAGAACTGTAATGACATAAACTCTAGGACTGAAGTTTTCTTTGTGGTAAAGTTTTTAGCTGTAAATGTAACTCCTTAATTAAATATGGTATAGGGTTGTCATGCTTATGCTTATTCTTGAGTGAGTTTTGCTGGTTTGAATCCTTCAGAAAATATACCTACTTTATTAAAGTTGTCAAATTTAATGTTGGATTACCCATTAAACTTACTGTAAAATAATTAAATTTAAGTATAATTTAAAATTCAGTTTTTAATAAGACTAGAAGTATTGAGGACGAATTATAGCTATATTAAGTGGCATATAGACTTTTTGTCATTGACTAGCAAGCTCTATCAGTAGCTAAAGAGATAGATGTTAAAGTCAGCATAAGTTATACTTTGAATAAAATATATTCTTATGTTACATATAAATTGGGATCAAGAACAGGAATAGATCAACTCTAGATAAGTAAAAAGATTTATTTTGAGTGCTATTTCAGTGATAAGATTTTGTTTGAATTATGGTTTTAATATGTACAGTAGATATTAGATTCACACACACTTCTGCAAAGATTCAGCTCAGTTTTAAAGTGGGGTTTCCCAAATACAGCCTTCCCAGCATGAAGAAAAACAAGCCCTGGATAATAGCTGGCCTTTCCTACTTGATTAAATAAAGCCTACAAGACGAAGGAGTACTGTACATTACACACAAAACCATAACCAGGGAACTTGTAATCCATAAATTCTAATTTTTGATAAACCCTCTGTCTGCATTTTATATCTCTGTGAAGTCTTTTTTGAAGAATATTTTCCTGACACATGGTTGAAAAACATTGTTTGGCATGTATTTACATTGAAATATCGATATGCTGCAGCTGCTCTGAAACCTGCAAATCAGAATTTCCATGGTGAAACTGTCACTTGTTATAAGAATTGATGTTTCGAGGGTGTTAGGGAAACTCAGGGTTGCCTTGAGCAGAATTTCTCCTTTGTATTTCTAAATGATTTGTTTCAAGTGGCTTGCTCTATTGACAAGTGCTTGTAGTAATTATTTACACTAAAGCAGAGATAATCAATTAAATATAACATCCTGACGGACAGAATAGGGGTTCCCCCATGACCGATCATTTGAAATGGAAAAAAAAAATCTTTGTAATCGAATTGAGGTGGTGAAGACTTTGGCTAGCTAGAAGAATAACCAGAGACTTTTCTATTAATTTAATTCATATTGCATGATAGTTCTTTTTGTGACATATACAATTTTAGGACCATGAGATAGTTCCCTCATAACTGAATGCTTCTCTTGGTGTGACACATTTGGAGCTTTGGAGCAAAATACACTTGAAATTTTAGCATCTTCAGATATGTTATCTAATTAATCTGATCCTCACTTCCTGAACTGCAAAGCAGTTAATTAAACCTACCTCACAAGGAGATAGTAAAGCATAGTAATTAAGTACAGGTAGCTGGGCATCACAAGATTCGCATCTATAATGTTAGGTCAGCCAATTTAATTTTGGAAGCAGAAAAGAATAAATTTTCTCATTTGCTTATGACATCATGACATATATAGCATGTTATAAATTATATATTATATAGTATAGTAGTACACATTGTTATTGCACAATAATGTATAATATGTATGTAATATATAAAACTTTATATGAACAATAAAAATAACTGTGTAATTCTGTATTATGCAATATGTATAATATATAAAATATGCATTGATATATACTATGTATATATATATATTCAATCATGTATTATAAAAAATTAAATGTTTATGAGGAAATAATAGTGACAAATAAATATCTTAAACTTCATATACATTAGAGTGATATCAAGTATGTACTCTATGATAATTCAAATTAATAGCAAATATTAAATACTGGCAAAAATATAAGTAGCTGATAGGGGTATTCTTGCAGTTGAAGTCATTACAAGAAACATTTGTTTCATTACAGTCTTATGTTTTCTATAAGAATATAGTTTACATTATTGAGAATCAACTATTCCTTCAAAGAGAGAGCAGAAGCCATTCTGATGGTTCATGTGCACTCAACAGGAATCCAGCATACTTTTTAGTATAATTTATTTATTTATTTATTTGGTGGAACCGGGGATTGAACTCAGGCCCTTGTGCTTGCCAGGGAAGCGCTTATTCCACTGAGCCAACTCTCTGGCCCTTTTTAGTATAATTTATAGGACACAGGGAGAGAGATATTTTGCAAAAGGGAAGGGACCCAAGGGATGGAATAGTAGAGGGGAGAAGGGACTGTAAAAAGAATTAACATGTGGTACATACATGACCCAACTCCCCATACCGAATGATACTACAAACATGTACTAATAAAAATTAAAATTAAGGAGCTAGGGAGATAGCTCAGTAGAATAAGTGCTTCCCTGGCAAGCATAAGGGACTGAGTTCAATCCTGGGTTCTACCAGAAAATAATTAAAATTTAAATGCAGTACTTGTAAAAAGAAGAAAGTGTCTTCTAGTCAGTTTCCTACATGAGTCTTTCACACTTAGCTCATGTTTACGTTTGACTGAAGATGAGCAGGAATTCACCCTCTTAAAATAAAGAGAAATTTTATTTATTTATTTATTTTTTTGTCTTTTTCAGACAGGGTCTCACTATGCAGTTCAGGCTGGCCTTAAGCTCACTTTGTAGCTCCAGCTGGTCTCGAACTCACAACAATCCTCCTGCCTCAGCCTCCCGAGTGCTGGGATTACAGGCCTGCAAAATAAAGAGTGATTTTTGAGAGGGGAAGGAGAACTGAGATGACACAGCTGAGGGCAGATCGAGCTCCAGGACCTTGGATAGCGCCTTGACTATCTCTTGAGTAACCGCAAGGCTCTTGTTGCGCTAGGTCTGTTTTTATATTACCGCAGTTCATCTGTACAGACTTCCTAAAGTGGTAATGCAGAATGGAAAAATCTGCGTTTTAATAGCTGTCCACAACTACACTTGACATAGTGTGGCTGCTATTTGTAATGATTCCTGAGCTGTGTTGTGGAAGTCAAGATGCCACCTGGCTAAGTTTATGATGCTGGTCTTGCTGAAACAAAGCAAATATTTCTATTTTGTTAATGTTCTATTTAAATAACAAACAGCTGCCAACTGTGTCTGCGTTATGCTCCTGTGTGTGTGTGCCTGGTCAGTTGTGGTTATATGCTAGTGAATATTTTTAGGCTCCTTCAAGCAGCCAGAATATCAGCTAATAATACAAGATCATCATGACACCTCGTTTTAAATCGTGACACGTGGTGCTCTCTGAGTGTTTTGCCAAAGTGACATTTATAATTTCTACCTCTAATGGAGTCATAAAAATCTGATGTCTTTTCAGAAGAGAATTCTGCTACAAAAAGGGAAAATTGAAGTAAATTAGTCAGGGAGTTTTCTGAGCCATCAAATAAAATGTTGGACGACAGTGCGACACTTCATTCTACAAATTGGTGCTGAAGCTTGTGATCTCTGTCTGCAGGTAAAGGTCATAAGGTAGTCAATATCTTTAAAAGCAGCATGCCTTATCGTGGTCTATATTTCTAATCATCTAATAAAGAGCATATGTTTCCCATGGTTGAATTATAACTAGAAATATCACCTACATGATACTAGTTATTAGAATTGCCGCTATGATATATTGAGAAATTTGAAGAAATCTTAAGCTGCATCCCCCCCTCCCTTTACAAAAGCTCTAACTGTTATCAAACTCTTTCACAACTGGAGCTTTTTGTAATTAAAGACTAATGCTGCTGGTTATTTCTTTTTTTACATGACTGCGGAAAGAAAGATAACTGAGGTGGGTAGTGAAAAAGATTATAACGCACACATTTATTGTTAATGTAATTGCTTTGTTATATTAGTTATGATTAATTTTGTTTCCAATCTATTTTCTAATTGCATTTGCTATGAATAATGGTCCAAAGTCTTTGGATTGAAACTTGCCTATTTTCCATGATTTTATTCCTAACACGTCAACATAAATAGAATTGACTCCTCAAAGTGGCAAACCAACTTTAATTTAGATATTAGTCAGTTCTAAGCTACTAACATTTAAATCTTCATTGAAAAGTGAAACTCGTTTTTCTGAACAAAGATAACAGTTTCTATCAAGGACAGAGTTAGAACATCATCAAATTTTGGTGTTTTATTCTGTGCATCTGTTTTTTTTTTTTTTTCTTTCATACAACAACTGGAAGAAAGAGAAGATAAAAGGATGAGACAATTTTTTTAAAAAAATCACTCTTTGTATGGAAAGTAATTATTTGTGATAATGAACCCTAAAGTTGGCTTGCTTTTTCTCTTACTCTGTAGACCAAATCTCTACTTTGCACATGAATTTGGAGGTATTATGGAAAACTTTAGCCTATTCCTTTTATTTTTTAATGTATTTGGTACAGGGTCTCGCTACACAGCTAGAACTCATAGTGATCCTCCTGTGTTTAGCCTCTTCAGCATAGGGATTACAGGTGTGCATCACCATGCCCAGACTCGGTGGCTGGCTCAGCATGCCTGGATCAGGGCCAGCATGGCACATGATGTCAGGGATCGAATCCCCGTCTCTGTGCTCACCTAAGCAGATGCTTAGTCTGCTGAGTTATCTCACCAGCCCTTCACACATTAATTTGGATTTCTAGCATCCACATTTAAGATATTCAAAGCTGAACCAATACCCACCCACCCAACCCCCAAAATACTAATATTTACTGTCTATCCCATTTCAGGAAGTCATCTTTTCAGGTGTTGATACTCAAATCTTTAAATAATCTTTGATTATTCTTTTCACATACTCAGTGTTTTAGGAAATTTTGTTGGCACTTTCTTCAGTATATGTTGAATAGTCACCACTTCTCCGATTGCTAGTGGACTCAAAAACACTACCTCACCTGCATTATTCTCTCACCAAGTTTCTTTGCTTTTTCCCATGCCCCTTTATGCTTACTGGGCAGTTCATGCGCTCTCAGTTAAAATCTTGAGTAACAGTGGCCCCCATTGTCATAACAAAAGCCCAAGTTGTTCTCAATGTTTTACAAGGCCCGAAATAACCTGTTTCCCATTATTTCTCTGATCTCACCCACAATTCATTTTTATCATTAGATTTGCTGAAATCGCACTGAGCTTCTTCATGTGCCTTAAAAAGCCCAAGAAAATTTCTATCTTTTATATTCTTATTCTGCCTATTTCTTCTACCTGGAATGTTGTGTTTTCATCTCTGTGGGTAACTAAGTCATTCTCTTCATATCTTAGTCCAAATCATTGCCTGCTATTAATAATGCCCACTTTGTCTACCTTGATATTCCTGATCTTTATTCTGGCCTTTGAATTTATGCTTTTATTTGCACCATCTATGGATCGGTCTTTGGTAGGTAAAACAGTATTTAACCCTGTCTATGGGAGCAGTAAATTTTACAGGTTGAATTGGATGCTATGCTTTGTTAGGTTTTTTGGCTTCCAATAAGTGCCTTTTCTTCTACAGTTTGTTTGACTTGCCATGATGCCTCTAGATGGTTACTTTGGACTCCTCCTTCTTAAGACTCTTTTTCAACCTACATTGCTGGAAACCTTCAATTGTCTATAAAGTACTATACACTGGGACCTAGATGACTTCAGGTGACTCACATAGGATTCATTATTTGTTCCCAACAAATCAGAATTGCAATTCATTTTGTTTGTTTGTTTTAGAGAATGGTGTATAGGGTATTCAGGGTCTTACTACTAGATCAGACTCTAGTGATCAGCCTGTTTGCAGTATCCCAAGAGCTAGGATTAAGGGCATGTGCCTCCACGCCCAGTCTCAGTTGCCATCTCTTGTGCCCCAGGGGCAGGGTTGGCCTCTGGGCCTGCTTGCAGGCACTTTAATCCACTGAGCTATTTGGTTAGCCCTTGGAAATGCAATTCAAACCAGCTCCATAGCCTGCTTTATAGGATCAGTTGTGAATCATATAGTATCTGACTGGGTTTTTTGAAGTAAAAGAACAAATAACATGGTAGTCATTGGCTGTGCAATCTTTTCAGTAATGTGGCTTTGCTCTGGGTAGAAACAGTTTTTCAGATTGTCATTTGGTCTTTCCTGCAATAATTTTCCATAATACACAGGTCAGGAAATATATGAGAAGATTCTGTATTTCGCTGAATCTGTTTCCAAACTTGGAAGATAACCTGCTATTGAATTTGAGGCTTTAGATGGAGCTATTAGAATCATTGCTTATTTGTTTAAATGAATTGGCTCCTGTGTCTATGGAG